>BQNB010066172.1:3718-34662 GCA_026074375.1 Tanacetum coccineum
ATTTTGATAGTTTCATCTTTAGAAATGCTCTCCTTACATATGCGCATCGATTTTCGAAAGTGTTTTGCACATGAAGGGAGAAGACCACACTTGAGTCATAATGATCACGTTTATTAATTGCATATTTGGTACAAATTTAATAGTGTATATAATAAATATACTAAATATATATCTAATATATAACTAAAATATCAAATAATAGAGAGAGTAAGTATTCCGTAAGGTTTTTAAGAAAACTTTTACTTTTAACCAAAGCAAAGTCCAAAACCTCCCGGGTCGTTTCCTCGGCGAAGCGTGAATTGAGAATCGTGATTAAGTTTGTGATCGCGTGATTTGAATAATCAAATATTGATTTGGATTCTATTTCTACTAATAAAATGCAAAAACAAGTAAAGGCAAGCTAAAAACGAAAACAATTAGAAATTTAAGCTAAAAACGTTAACGGGAATCTAAAACCGAGCCTTAAAAACTTAAATTATAAAATTTTAACCCTAACAATGCAAATTTATTTTTTAAAGTCCTAAATGATTAAAAATAATTTTAGAAAAAAGAGTAATATTTTTTTGACTTTTATTTTATTTATTATGAATTAAAAACAATTTTAATCTAAAAAATTGATTAAAAATACTAAACTAATTTGAAAAATTCAGAAAAAGTACTTTGGACAATTCTAAGCCTAGGAAAAATAAAATGATTCACACAGCTTATTGGAATAAGCTGTTAATAAGCAAAATAGGGCTGAAAGCTAAAATGGTAAAAAGGTGATAAAAGGAATTTAATGTAAAGTCTTAACGAAAAAGACCCAAGGGCATGATGGTTAGAGTGTTGTGTGTGAAGGAGATGTCACAGGTTCGACCCCTGTGACCTTTCTTTTTGATAAAACATTTTTAAAAAATTTTCTTTTTGAAAAAGCTAACAATAAGCTAACTAAACAACTTTAATAAAGACACTTTTGACAAAACTAAAAAATAAGCTAGAAATAAGCTGACAGAAAGTGACAGATTGGCTATTTTAAGCTAAATGACTATTTGCTAAAACTGTTTTGAACTTTTAGGACTCAATAAGCAACTAGACACCTAAATAAGCAGAAGCAGACCAAGTCCTAAACCTAATAAGCACTTAGGATAAAAAAATAAGCTAATAAAATGAGTTGAAAAGCACTAAAAAGCTAAAAGGACAGCAGACATAAAAAGGCAGTTTGAGCTTAAGACTCCCTAAGTGATTTAGAAACTGTTTGGCTTTTTTAAGTCACAATAAGCAAGAGAAAAGTCAAATAAGCTAAAACAGATCTTCACCTAAACCTAAAAAGCACTTATGACTCAAAATAAGCAAATCAAATAAGCTGAACAATAGCTAAAACCACTCAGACAGCAGACACAAAAAACACTTTTGACCAACTTTGAGCTTAAATTTAAGGACTAATAAGCACTTATCATAAGTTGAAAACTAAAAATAGCTTGTGTCCTATAAGCTAGTTACACAAATAAGCAAGAATTAAGCAACTTGGAAAAAAAATAAGCTAGAGAAAATGCAAATGAAAATGACAGACTTCCTACTTGTTTTTGGCTTTTTGATTTTTAAAGGACTACTAGCACCTTAAAAATAAGACTCAATAAGCATATTAAAAGAGTGAAAGTTCAAAGCAGACCAAAATCTTAACTCAATAAGCAAATTAAAAATAGAATTAAGCTAATAAGTTCAAGAAATAAGCTATAAAAAAACTGATTAAGACAGATACTACTACTTGTTATCTTTGGCCTTTTTTTAACACTTTTGTAGCTAAAATTTAAGACTCTAAAACACTTGTGAACACTAAAAAACTAGAAACAGATTGACACCAGTCTATGAGATCAAGTTTGACAAAAGATAAGCTAAATTAAGGACTAGAAAGCTCTGCACATTAGACTTATTTTAACGACTTCTAAATTCTAGCAAAACTCAACTGTTTCTATCTAAATTGCACAAATGGTTTTCCTAAATCCAAATGACACAAAACAGATTGTTATTGGTGCATTAGAAACTCATTTTGACTCAAGCAACTACAACTTAAACATGCTTTTAAGAAAATTGACAGTTGAGCTTTTTGAGTGAACTTAGAACCTACATACTTGGACATTTGATAAATCAAACATTAAAACTTAACTAAACCAACTCTAAGCTTATTAAAACTAACTTTAAAACTTAAAAGAGCTTAATAAAACTGACTTGAATGCCAAAAATAATTTTCACGTCATTTTAACCATTTTGAACTCTTAACCCAAACACCCCTTTAGAAAATGAAAACTTATTTTTAGCCAAAACAGATCTTAAAAAGCTATGCATTGCCTAAACAGATTAAGAAATATGATGATTAAAGGTAAATAAGCAAAATCCTTAAGAGAATAAGCACTAACAAATAAGCTGCACTAATAAGCTATAAACTAAGATAAAAGGACAGATTCATTTAAAAACTTAAATTAAACTATTCAAAACCATAAACTAGACTAATTAAGCCACATTAAAACTGAGTAAGCATAAATAAGCAGAAAATAAGCAGAATTAAGCAGTGAATAAGCTAATAAGCCATAAAATGAAAAAAATGAACATACCATTTCCCTTTGCTCTAAACAATGATGTATATGCTCTTAGGAGCTGATCTACAAGCTCCAACTTGTTATAAACAAGCTGGTGAGGTCCATAAGCCCATCCAAATCCAGCTTATCTTCCATATAAGCTGAGGTACTTTTTTGAGATTTTTGTGAATAAAAACTAAGACAAATTACGAGATTTGATTTCTAAAAGCTATAAGCTAAGTGACTTAGCTTATTAAAGGTATATTAGAGCTTATTCAGTGATATTAAAGAACATTGAACATATTTGTATAAGATATGAAAAGCAAAATTGGAAACATGATTATGATAAACTTGTAATTTTAGAACTTGAAATGGTTACAAAGCTTGGAAATAGAAATTACTGAATTAAAAAGACAAATAAGCTGTAAATAAAACTTAAAGTAAAATTACACTACTCCTAAGACTACATCACATAATGTTACAATGAAAATAAAGCCTATTTATATAAAACAAGGTGCAAGGTGTGCTTCTTTTGTGAAAGGCTTCCACGGCATTCAATTTGAGCCGTTTAATCCATTTTGTGCTTCTTTAAGCTTCATCATAGCCATTGATTGTTGTCCATGTCCCATCGTCTAATCAAGCATCCTAGGATTGCCAAGGTGTCAATCCTCTTTGTCATCATCTTGGGAGAATAGGTTAAGATGGGTGTCAGGTTGTGGGGGAAATGTTAAGAGGGTTTTGTTGGTTTGCAGGGTACTATTTTGTCAGGGATGATGAATAGTAACAATGGCGGGAAAAGGGTTTTGGGGGTATTGGGTTTAATTTTGGTAACGGGGTTAGGGGGAAATGGGACTAAAGATGTAAAGGGGTAAGGATGATAGGGACTAAAGGTGTAAATTGATACGGACTAGCAGTGTTAGTCCCTAAGGACTAACAGTGAAATGGTTTAGGGTTATTTGGGCTAACGGTGGTTAAATGGTTTTTGGGCCTAGATTTTGGGCCTTTGTTTATTTAAAAAGGGTTTGGGCCATGATTTTAATAAAAATGAGATTTGGGCTTTTAATTGAATATGTAAGCATTATGGCTGATCCGGCCCATTAAGTGGGGTACAGGTTGGCCCAATAAGATGCTTATGTCTTTGGCTTTGGTTTTTCATGCTCTTTCCAATTCCGTGCTCGGTTTTGTCCGGTTTGGCTTTGTTTTTTGTCCTTTAGTGAATATCCGATACCTGCACAGTACACAACGCAAAACAAACATATTTTTGGCATTTTTATGTTCGTTTTTGGTCATTATTGGTTATTTTAGCTCGTTTAATTAGGTCAAAGGTATGTGTAATTAAGCACATACCAATATTTTAATCACATTTTCTCCCTTATCAAAAATACCAAATCTCTTGATATTTTGGATATCAATTGATTAAAATATTTCAAAAAATGTTTGAGGAGAAAAATGTTTTCTGAATTAGCATGCATATTAAGAATATTTTAGTTTTCTCCCCCTTAATGAATGAGGGTATGATATAGTGTTGAGTACATAATTTGAAAGATTTTGAATTTATTGAAAAATTCTTGAAAACTTGTACTTGAAGACTATATACTTATTAACTTACACTACATATTTACAAGATAATGTACGAGACGTAACCTGAAATGAGAAAAACCGTCATTATGTCCGCATCAGCAGTTTGTAGTCCATCTCGACCTTTCTCCCACCAACAAAGCTCTCTAAGCTCCTCATTATTCATTTTCCAGCAATGTCTCGTTTATCTTTTTCAACATTGTTGTTGTCCTTTTCTGATCTTTTTCACTCCAAGTTCTATTTGGCATGTCTCGATTGTTGTAGCCTAATTTGAAGTTATGCAGCATAGAATCCAGAATATCACAAACGATCTTGAGCGTTCCATCACCAAACTTGTACAGTTCGTCAGCCCACATCAGAATCTTCCTATTGCTCTTGTTTTGGTATACCACACCTCTTGGTTTGTACACTATGGTCTATGGTTATTTGAAATCAAGACCTTCACATGTGGTTTATGGCCTTGTGATGTTGAGCTTCGTTTGGTAACTTTCCACCCCAAGTTGTACGTCTTCTACCCTATTCTTAATAATGATTATTTAAATGAAAAGGTGTAGAGCATTTACCAGATCTGTTTGTTCATTGCCTGTGAGGTGGTGAAGTTTGTTTTGAGCATAAAGTAGATACATATCTTCAATGTCATTCAGACGCAGTCTTGAAAAGTCAGCTTCATTGAATGTATACTCCTACTAATCAGCTCGTCTTACAACAATATCTTTCAAGTAACCATAACCAAACTGCTTGTTAACCAATATTCTAATTATACTGAGGATCTTCATTCTTAAGAAGATAATATGATATGACGTTTGGTTGTGTCTTGCTCTGTAGAATAATTAATGTTTTGGACCCCAGTGATAAATACCGAGTGTAACATCCTTGTCATAACCTACTTTTCTTAAGCTCTATAGCTTTGGAATCATTTCTTCTATGCCTTCCATTTCATACCTTGCAGCCTTTAGTTTTGTCAATTAAACAACATATTTCCTTTTTAAGTTTCAAGTCTTCAAGTATTCTAGATCTTTGTTGAAGAAGAAATCTACCAGAATGGTTAAATGATCGGGATGACCTTGCAAAGGTAATGACTTGCTCAAATCATAAGGACATTTATCTCCTTTTGGATTAGTCCAATCAATCTGGTCAGTCAGAGCTAGGTAACACTGTTTAAGATTGCACTCAAGCTCGATGCTGTTTCTGTAGTTGCCCTTGAGTAATGCGAATGCTGGTCCTTTTAGGTCAGCTTTCATGATCTTATCTTTCTTGAGACAGTGCTTGGCAAACTTGGTGAAGTCAACAGTAGAACCCATTAGATCATCAAACGTAACTAGATCCTTTTCAGCATTGACCATCTCATTAAACCAGTTTTGTTCAGGTGCATCATTTGCATTTGGTTCCTTGTACCAGTCAGGGTCAGGAGTTTCAGGTCTTTCAACAATATATTGCTTAAACCAAATGGAGTTATCTTGCTCAGGAACAACATTCTCTTGTGTCGGTTTTTCAGCATCTACAACATCATCTTCAATTGATTCTTCAGCATTCATTGTGGTATCTTGTACAAATTCTTTTGCATTCACAGATTTATTAGTTTTTGATGATTTGGATGGAGCTTTACCTTTCTTTGAAGACTCAGCTTGAATTTTGTGTTTCTTTCATGGCTCAGTTTCCTTTCGTCTTCTCTTTTCCAGAATCCACAGGAGGGTCTTGATCATCGTTACATCTCTTCTTCAGAGTTTTTGTGAGATCAAGGTCACCCTTTGCAATAGCTTCATCAATACCCATTGAACCAATAAAAGCATTGTTATAACTCAAGATGTTTGTCGTGTAGAAGAAATAAATGACTTTTCTGCATCATGTCATAGAGTTTGCTATTCAGTTTGTATTAAGTTAGTGAGTTTACTGTTGTGGAGGAAGACTGGAAAAGGTTAATTGGATTCTTTTGTAGCACATCACGAACTGTTCTTTCGATTCTTAGTTGGACATAATTAGAGACAACTTTTGGTAGAAACTTCGACAATTGATTCTTTACTTCATTTATCACGTTAGCTTGAACATATTCTTCAATTGTGTCAGCATGATTAATTTTGGACATTGCATCAACTTTCTTTTCAAGTTCTGGAAGCCTTTGCAAAACTGTCAATGAGGAATCAAATTCGGACATTGTATTAACTTAAGCTTCTGTTGTTTGTGGTGTTGGTGTTTGTGTTGTCTTTTCAATAAACATTGAGACGATTGCATCAACGAGTGAAGTTTGTTGGATAGTTGGGTTTTCTTGATGAACATGGACATCCACCATTGATTGTATTTCTGTTTGTACAGGATCTTTCAAAATACCAACCAGTGAAATATTAGAGGAATCATTAAGAAACTGATTACCATATTCAACAGAAGACAATGTCTGACTGGGGCTTGGAGGTGGAACTTCTGGTTTCTCTTTCTATGGCTCAGGTACAAGAACTTCAGCATGTTCATCTCCAGCTTTGTCATCATCAGCTTTTTGATCTCCATTTTTTTCATCATCAGCTTTTCCATCTGCATCTTTTACATCTCCAGCTTTCTCATCATTAGCTTTGTCCTCTTCAGCTATCTCTTCATCAACTATCTCATCATTAGTTTCTACTTCTTCAGCATGCTCTTCTACATCTTTATCTTATTTAGCTTTATCATCTGCAACTTTCTCAGACCCATCCGTCTTAGTTCTTTCATCATCGCTTGATATCACTTCAACTTTATCATCAGATCCCCAATCAGATTTATCTGATTTGTCATCATGATAAGAAGTGATTTGAGTGTCTAAAACTATAGTGGATCCTTCACCTGGACCTTTAGGAATCTGTTGCAGAATGTACTATTCTCTGCTAGCCTTACTGCCTTTCTTCAAATTCAACAGTAATTGTGCAGCCTTAGGTTCAGTAGCCACACTCTTTAACTTCTTTTTCTTTTGATGCTCATCAGCATTCTTATTAGCTTCCAGATTTGCCTCTCTCCTAATGATAATACTTGCATGAGTTTCATGCAAGCATCGTTCTTCTTCTTGTTCTTCTGCCTCTATTAAGTTGATAGATTCATCTAACTTTAGAGCCTCATCAGGATCTGGCAGTATATTATAATCAGTAGTGAGTGAACGCTTCTTTCTTGGAACATCATCTTTCTTCTTCTCCTTCTATACATTTGCATCAACCTTCTTCTTTCCCATTAAACCTTTGCCTCGACCTTTGCCCACTTTAGGTACATTTATCTCTGTGTAGGTCGACTTAGCCAAATAAACCAGATAATCAGAAGAGTTCGTGATTGTATCATTCATCATTGAGTCTGAAATTAACATTCCATACTTTTGTTGCTCTTCTCCCTTGTTCACAGACTTCAACTTCCCAAGAACTGAGTCATATTAAATTGTATGTGTAACACTTTGTAAATTTCAGGTCATTGTTTAATTAAACTTTCATTATTTATTTTTACTTTTGAGTAATTTTTTTTACAGTTGACCGAATAGGTTACCTCGCGTTCGTAGTAAAACGTTTATTAAACGTGAACCCGGTTTTAGAATATATATCCGTCTACGTGCCCTACGTAATTTATTATTTTGCATAAGTGACCCATATGTTATAAATTTATTTTTAATGTATACGTTTACGTTTCGTAGTTACACCTAAACTCTTGTAATATTTTACGTTTTTACCTATTAGCCCCAAAACTACCTACTTATTCTAAATTTTATAACCTAAATGCCAAATAATACCATCTAAAAACACTTTAGCTAGATAACCACCTCATCTCATAAGGTGACTAACTCTTAAAGTGTCTTAGGACACTTGTTAATCTCTTGTGCATGTTCTACTCCAACTTTAACAACACATACCTTCCACAATATCATAGTTATTGTAAAACAAGAAAACCACTCCCTTGGTCCTCTTGTTGCCATCCTCTCCTAGCTCCACCAACATCATTGCTATAAAAAAAATCTAGCTAAATATATTCAAGACTTAAAAGGGTTTTGAAGCTAGTTGTTACCATATAGTTATAATCTCTTCAAGATCCTCTCATCCAAGAGTTAGGGTTATTGATATTCATGGTTATATAATGTTCTTTGTAAGATTGGGTTGGAGTCTAATAGTGGGTGGATTAAGAGCTAGTGAAAAACTTTGGGTGATCATTGTTTTATCTTTATCATTTTCATCTCTTTGTAAGGATAATGTTTCCATTGTTTTTCATAATTATTTCTTGTAAATTAATAATAATTTTTTTACTTTTCTGTATTTGTATGTGTTTGTATACTTTATTGATTATTTGTAAAAATTATTGGCATTGTACATAAATTATTGGGACTAGAACCTGATAAAAAAGTTAATTGGTAACTTTGGATTTGGGACTGTTTTGAAATCAGTAGCTTGTACACGAATTCTCAAAAAATTGGTATACTTTGATTATTAGGAAAAAATATAGGGACCTAGGTCTATTTCTTAGCTCCGTTTCCCCGGGTGGCACTCGTCGTAACGATACCCGATGAATTTTCTAGAAAATAAATGGTGAAGGTTGTCGAAAACTGCACACTGAATTTAATTTGACTATAACTCTAAAAATTTATATAAAAGTCACTATTTTGATAAAACTAAAACTTGTATAGGACAGTCTAACTTAGATTTTGACATTTGAATCGGCCCCAATGGATGTACGGTTTAGGAGATACGTTCGTTTTCCCGAGGCGGTAAAAATCGGTGAAAAGCACAGATTTAGGACTTGTTAGAAAATTGACCATATGACCTCATTTTTACAAAAACTGAAGTGATCGGGCCTACATATCGGAAAAATAGACTCGATTACCTTTCCGTAGGCGTAAGAACCAAACCGACGCCATTTACGGATTAGGAGTTATAAGCCCGTGAAGTTGGTTAAAACCAGAAATTTTAGACAGCCCATATGCTTTTGGGCTTATAAGTAATAAACTGGATATATGTTTTTGGGCTTATAAGTATTAAGTTGGGTATTTGTTGTTGGGCTTATACGTATTAAATTGGATACTTGTTGTTGGGCTTATAAATATTAAATTGGAGATATGTTTTTGGGCTTAATTATTTTATAAAAAATAAAACTTTAAGTACAATGCCAAATTTATAAAAAGATTTTATAAAAACTTATTTATAAGTATTATGTAATATTTATAAATTTTAAGTCGCGATGTTACGTTTAGGTTGCATCTAGGATTTTCTTGACATTTCTGACGTTTATTCCATTATCGTTTGCTGTATTGCATAAAGGTGAGTTCATAGCCCACTTTTACTTATTAAATGTTTTATAAACTCTTTGGGGGAGATACATGTTATTTTTACATATGGACGCAAGTGTTTAAACTGTATGCTATGCCTGATATGTTATTGCCTAAGTACCTTTTCTGCCTTTACGTCCCCTATATCATGAGCCGTTAATTATTTTTGAGAAGTGAACGCGAATACTGTGAATAGATCTATTAGGACTGACAATCCCCGTTCGGGTATGTAACATCCGTATACCATGTCAAACGAACACAATTAACATTTGAAATACTCGGGTGTTTGACAGAACACCCAGTTTGGGGCACAAACCTAAGCGGGGTTTGGCATAATTTGTTAAGGTTTCGATGTCATGATCTTAGTGCAATAATAAATGCTTTTGACTTTTTAATGTGTTTCACTAGTCCACTATAACTGAAATATTTTGGTCCACTGCTTTAATTATAAAACCTATGAATTTCACTCAACATTATTGTTGACCGTTTTTAACATGTTTTATCTCAGGACCTTAAGGTAATAATTCGGATGGAAGACGCACGACATATTTTGAAGACTCTGCATAATATTACTATTCGGTAAACTTTTCTTTAAAAACTTTATGCTACGTTTAAACTTTTGGGACTTGTATATCTTATAAACCCTGATGTTTAATATATATCGAATATGTAATTTTTTAAAACGTTTTATTTAGAGGTCGTTTTCTATAACCTGTACTATGTGCTATGAAGTAGCACCCCCGGTTACCTTCTGCTGCTATTAAAATTTGAGGGTGTTATAGTATGGATGAAAGAGTTGTGTCTCTTGGCCAAGGTGTTGTGTTTTGAAAGGAAGTGTTTGATGGTGACTTCAGTGAATCTGGGATAACGAACAGTTCCTTCTTTTTGGCACTAGTCCGCATGCTGTCAATTTGAAACTAAAAATCTTCTCATATCAACTTTGCATTGTCAACATTCTTGTTGTAGAACTACCTCATAAAATCTAAACTCTTGATTGTCATGGCCTAGAATACTTTCTAGACAGGCATCTGTTGATAATGAACAAGAAGGTTCTCAAGGGTTGATACATTTGATCAATGTACACCTCTAATGTTAATTCAAGTGATTTTGAGTAACCAAGCTGCTTGATGAATGAGACAAGTTCGTCATGAGAAGGTGGATCGACAAATTCTTGGTTAGGATTTCTTAGAGTGATTTGGAGTACTTTACAAAGCAACTCAACTCCTACTTCAAACTTTTGATCATCGAGCATGAAATGGTAACTTTGAGTGTTTGGATCCTTGGCAATGGTACACCAAAATTGGTGCATGTAAATCAAAGGAACATCAACAGTAATTAAAAAAGCATTGTATCATGAGTACTGTTTGAGAATATCCAGAGTGAGTTATTCTTGGTTAGGATATCTTGGAGTGATTTGGAGTACTTCACAAAGCAACTCAACTCCTACTTCAAACTTTTGATCATCGAGCATGAAATGGTAACTTTGAGTGTTTGGATCCTTGGCAATGGTGTACCAAAATTGGTGCATGTAAATCTGAGGAACATCAGTAGTAATGAGAAAAGCATTGTAGCATGAGTATTGTTTGAGAATATGCAAAGTGAGCTGATAGGTAGGTTCCCTTTGCTTATTTTCTAGTGTATTAATACAAATAATATCTAAAAATGTTATTTATATTTTTTGACCTCTCAACGTTTTGATAATAACAAAATGTAAAAACGTTTACGATAAAATTAAACGTTTACAAATTATTAATCGTAAAATTCTATTTATAAGATTAGTGATCACTTAAGGTATGTACAAACAAATCATTAAGCATGATTAGTGATCAAGAAAATATTTTTTCTTAACCATTATAGTTTCACAAAAGTATTTTTACAAAACAAATAATTATACATAATACTTTTTAATAAAAGAAAATGTTTTATTTAAATAATAAAATTTGAATATGGTTTCCCCCTCAAAATAGAAGCTTCTATACCAGATACAACCTTCCTCACAAAAAGACAAAAACAGGAGCGTAGTCTAGTGGCAGCCCCCTTATAGGCCTGGCGGCCCCCAGATATATCTGGGACCGCCGGCACTGCCGCCAGCTAGCCGTTAGAAATCTTGTCTATAAATACTGCACTATTTCTGGCAGAAAAAACATACCTCTTTGCACGAATTTTTCCAGTCTTCTTTCTCTCTCTAAAAATCTTCTTTCTCTTACTAAATCTCTTGATCACTAACATTGTTTGATCTTGTTTCAAGTGATCTAATATCTTCTTCTCATCTCTCCTCTCCTCTCCAGCAAGTGCAAGAAAAGAACATTCGTATTCGCTAAGAAACGAATTGTTATTTAGTGATCTCTCCTCTCTTCTTCTAAGTATTAATTCTCTAATGTAATTATCTTGTATGTCTATAGTGGTGATTCAGATTGTATTTAAATGCCGATAGTGTAGAACTATGTATATGTGTATTGTTAGTAAAGTGGTAGATTGTTCTAGCTAAGATCAAACTGACATTTTGAGCCATAGTGTCGAAATAACGTAAGCAACGTGTAAGACGTTTTTTCCTTCTTTTTTCTCCTCCTAAAAGGAGCCCCCCCCCTTGTTGACATAGTGAAATCTCGGAGTAGGAATACTCGGGGAGTGGAGTATGGCGAAGAGGTGCTTCATAGCCGAACCAACTAAAATCTTGCGTCTTGTTTTGATTGTTCCTTTCCTTATCTCCTTCTATTGTCATTGTTATTTAGTATTCGTGTTAGATATTTATATTGTGGATTCATATGTTGATTCTTGTTAACATAACAACTCGAATCTAAGTATTTTTGAAACAAACTTTTTAAAAAACGCAAAACGAATGGTAAACAATTCACCCCTCCCCCATTCTATTTTTCCACAATTGAGTACCAATAAGGCCTATGTCACTCAAATTTTTAAAAATATACTGTATTTTAAACTTGGATCGATCTATGGATTCCGAAAAATATCTAGAAGGGCAATCCAGCAAAGACCCACCACTTTTTTGAAAGTGAATAGTTTTTATGTATTGGAAAAATAGATTCGAGACATATGTTAAACACAAGATCTTGAACTTTGGAATGATTATTACTAACGTTGATTTTTTCAACCTATTCAACAAAAACCAAAAACCAAATTAGATAGGTTACCCATTAGAAAAACAAAGTGCTGATCGTAAAAAGAGGCTTGCGAAAAATAAACAAAAGTCACAATGTTTATTTACAATGCTTTGCCCAAAGAAAAGAATATTGACCAGCATTTTCATGGTGTAATAACGGCAAAAGAAAATTTGGAAAACTTTGTTAAAAATCACACCATCATGGTAATAACTTACGTCAAAGATAACAAGATCGAAACCTTTTGTTTACAACATAAGAACAATTCGTCATTTTCTGAAGACGAATCTATAGAAATGCGTTTGCTAGATTTAATACTATATACTATCAAAATCTTCTTGATGAAGGTTATTCTAGCAGAATTATGTTAGGAAGTTTCTTAGGGCTCTACATCCTAAATGGAGACAAAGGTCACACAGCGATTGAATAGTCCGAAGAGATTAAAAATCACTGTCACTTGATGAACTCAATCAGAATCATCAAAGTTCACAAGATGATCATCAAGAAGATTTTGAAATATTCAAAGCTAAGGGAGAAAGAAAATCTCGTGCTTTAAAGGCTAAGACAGAATCTAGTGAAAAATCTATTTTGGGTCCTAGACCAAAACACATAATAGTAAACAAAGTCAAAGTTCCCGTTGCTAGTGATAATGAAGTCAAATAGTTTTATAAGCCATTGTTAAAACCCAGAGTTGGATTTTCAAATCCAAACTTTAGATCAAAAACTCCACCTCCTAGAAGAGTCAATAATAATCATCCTCGTCCTAAGACACCACAACCAAAAAGAAACGTTGGTCAACAAAACCAACCTCATGGCTTTCCCGTAACTTGGAACAACTTCCAACGTCAAAGTTACATGCCATGGGAAATGTGTCTTCCATTTCCATATCCCAATTAATTGCATCAAATGCAAGGGATGTTTAGCACTAACAACTTTGGACCTATGAAATATCGGGGACCAAATGTTTGAATTATTGCATTATATAAATAGATATGCCTTGGAGTCGACTTGGAACCCGACGAGTGGATAAAAGATAATGGATGCTCTAAACACATGATGGGTAACCGAAAGTTATTCTCCACTTACAAGGCATACAACAGAGGTAACGTCATTTTCGGTAGCAATCTTCGCGGTAACATCATTGGCAAAGGTACAATTTCTAATGACTCTCTCAAAATAGATAATGTATAACATGATAGTGAAATTACTAAGGACGGTAAGGTTATAGGTAGAGGTATTAGGAAGAAAGGCTTATATGTGATGAAATTAGGAAATAAGCCTAAAGACAAAATTTGTCTTGCAACGATTGATGAAAACTCTACGTTGTGGCATAGGTGTTACCCATAAAGATTCTAGCCTAAAACACGATCTAGAGGTCGGGGAGGATAAAAGAAATAAGTAACCATATTATTAGATGTAGAGAGAGAACGGAAAGATGTGTGTGTTTCTAGAGAGAGAAAGAAAACACACACACACACTTATAAGATACAAATGATTATCCTCACCCTCCTATGTAAGTATAGGAGGGTATATATAGGCGTGTGACTATATGTCTTTCCTAACTTGACATTATTAGTCCCTACAAGTCACGCCTTACAATATCTAATGTAATTCCGTATAAGTCAACATATTTTAAGGCTAACAATCTTCCCCCAATATGTGGACATATGGAACTACTTACAATGTTCCTATCAAGTATAAATACAAACAAAATAAGGACTTCCAAAGTGCTTCCAATGCTAAAGATGACATTTGTGACTTCCTGTCTTGATACTTGTACTCCAGCTTGGATCTTCTGTGTCTTTATTTGTTCTGGAACCATTGTAGTATGCATGAGTTGGATTAACTTCCCCCAATTCATACAACATGTCTTGAAAAGCTTTCTTCATAGACTCCTTTTTGGCGAAGTTTTTGAATCAGCTTCCCCCAAACTAACATCCGTATCTTGAGCAGATTTTGAAACCTTGATGTAGTTCGAACGATCTTTTAACATAGACATTTAAAGTGCACAGCGGAATTTTGTAGAAGAATTAGCCAACCATACCTACTAATACTGCTACTATACTGTATCATGACATTTGATCTTGGTGAATATCCGTTCGGGGGAACATGCAATAAATCAACAACACTTTTCTCACGCTTGCAGAATACTTCACACAAACTATACTAAGCAAAGTAGTATAAACTATTTCCCCCTGGAAGTTGACTTGATTACATCAAAGTATCAAGGTACACGTATTCCCCCATGATGGTTTTGAACTCTCAGAAGCATCATTGACGCGTACGACCATATACTCGAGAAGTTCTTGTCATAAGCAACAATCTTGAAAAGTTATGAGAGACATTGAAGAAATTTGAAAGATTTTGCTGAGACTATGAAGTATCATTGACGTTCTGTAGCTTTAATTATCCCATGAGAAATACTGATTTTATATCAACCTTTAAACTCTCTGGCTAACTTACCAACCTCATATTCTGTCGGCTATTGTTCTGACCACTTGATGAAGTAAACCCGATATACCAAAGTTGAAAATAAAGTAAGATTCCCCAAATTTGTTACTTAAGCTTGCAGTGTTGTTGATTAAAGAACGGTGCAAGATTAAATCTCTTAGTACTCTATACAAAACCAGAAAAGTATCAGAAGTACCACACCTCTTGAACATCCACATCTGCATCTGCGTGTGACGCTGAGTACTACAATGTAACTCCTTTAACTGATAGCTATAACCCGTGAGTACTACAATGTAACTCCTTACATCGCGTATAACTAGATAATCCAAGTCTCAATCATAACCTTATACGTTCAAGCAAGTCATCAATCGATAGAGGGGGTTTAGGGAAAAGGGGTAGAAAGTAGAAGGAAGTCTCGATGATGAAATAAGTAGACGCCTTCGTGAAAACCACTTCAATCTCAAATAAGGGATACTAGATAAACTTCATGATCATTTGACATTAAAATCCAATTTCTATAGCCATTTTGACATTTTAGTGAATCTTGTTGATCGTTTTTACATTAAGTGTTGTGTTTGTTTTGGTTTTATGGAAGGTGTTTGAGTTTGGTTCTTGGTGAAAACAACATAAAGTAGTTTCTATGAAAGTGGAGAAAATGTGTGAAATACAAGATTTGAATTGTGAATTCGCCTTTGGTTGCACAACTTGATAAATTGCCTTGTTAAATTGCCTTGATAAATCGCCTTGATAAATCGCCTTGATAAATAGCCTTGTTAAATCACCTTGATAAATAGCCTTGATAAATAGCCTTGTTAAATAGCCTTGTTAAATAGCTTTGTTAAATAGCCTTGTTAAACCGCCTTGTTAAATATCCTTGTTAAATTGCCTTGTACTAAGAAAGTTGCTAATTCGCCTTATGAAGGAAGTTGTTAATTCGCCTTGCACTGCCACTGCTAAATCACCTTCTACTAGACGAAGCTCAAATTTTTCAAAACATAAAAAGACACACTTTTTGATGTTTTTGCCCAAACATTTTTGTACTTCTTGCTTATCTAAGGTAATAAGAACCATAAAAATCCAAACTTGATGATTTTTAACATGAAAAATTTTGAATCAAGATTTTGAGTACAAAAATCATCCGAACCATAAGAACTCAAAAATAAGCTATGAAAATCCATAAGCCACTTGTACAAATAAGCTAGAAACTATAGAAAGAAGAAAGTTTCAAGCTTTTTCACAAAATACCACCAACCATGAAAAGCCGAAGCTTTTTGGCTTAAAAATAAGCTATGAAAGTGCTTATTTAAGGCACAAACACCATAAAAAATACAAACCAACAACACAAAACGCCCTAGGATCTGATGCCAATTGTTACCCATAAAGATTCTAGCCTAAAATATGATTTGGAGGTCGGGGAGGATAAAAGAAATAAGTAGCCATATTATTAGATGTAGAGAGAGAAAGGAAAGATGTGTGTGTTTCTAGAGAGAAAAAGAAAACACACACACTTATGAGATACAAATGGTTATCCTTACCCTTCTATGGAAGTATAGGAGGGTATATACAGGTGTGTGAGTATATGTATTTACTAACTTGACATTATTAGTCCCTACAAGTCACGCCTTACAATATCTAATGTAATTCCGTATAAGTCGACATATTTTAAGGCCAACAATAGGAGATTAGGTCACGCTAATATGCGTCTCATTCAATCGTTAGCATCTAAGGATTTAGTTAGAAACTTATCTAAGCTTAAGTTTGATCAACACTTCTGTGATGCTTGTAAAATTAGAAAATAAGCTCACGCTAGTCACAAAGCTAAGAATATAGTCTCAACGACTTGATGCTTAGAACTCCTTCATATGGATCTCTTTGGTCCATCCGCCGTATGGAGTTACGGAGGAAATCACTACACTTTAGTCATAGTAGATGACTACTCTAGATATACTTAGACTAGATTCCTTAAGGATAAAACCGAAGCCTTTGATCAATTCAAAATATTTAGTAAGAAGATTCAAAACCAATTAGGATGTACAATAGTGTTAATAAGAACCGACCACGGTATGGAATTTGATAATGAGGTGCAATTTGGAGAGTTTTGTAATGCCAATGGAATTACACATAACTTTTCGGCTCCACGCACTCCTCAATCAAATGGCGTGGTTGAAAGGAAAAATAGGACACTTCAAGAAATGAGTAGGACTTTGTTGAATGAGCAATCATTACCACAAAAGTTTTGGTGTAACGTTGTAGATACTTCAACATACATTCTCAACCGAATCCTAATTAGATCCATCTTAGGAAAAACACCTTATGAATTTTTGAGAGGTAAAAAACCTACTCTTTATTACTTTAGAGTGTTTGGAAGCAAGTGCTTCATTTTAAACACTAAAGATTACCTTACCAAGTTTGACCCAAAGTCATACGAATGTGTCTTTTTAGGTTACTCCCAAAATAGTAAAGCCTACATCATCCTTAATAAACCACCAGGAAAATTGAAGAATTACTCAACGTGACATTCGATGAAACTCCTCCACCCTCTAAGACATCACCCTTGGTGGATGATGACTTAGATAAAAAAGAAGCAATTAAGGTTACCGAAAAGAAAAACTTAGAGAATGACATTGAGGATGAAACTTTAGAAATTGACGAAATAGTCAATATTAAGGAGTCTAGAAACCATCCATTAGAAAATGTCATAGGAAACCTTAACCAAAGAACTCTTGTCACAAGCCCAAAACCAAAGTAACTTCTTTTGTTTTATATCAACTATGGAACCTAGGAATGTGAATGAATCCTTAACGCATGAAAGTTGGATAATCGCTATGCAAGAAGAATTAAATCAATTCATTGCAAACAATGTTTGGGAGTTAGTTCCACAACCTAGGAATATGACAATCATAAGAACTAAGTGGGTGTTTAGAAATAAGTTAGATGAGAATGGTATCGTTTCTCGAAATAAGGCTAGGTTAGTTGCTCAAGGCTATAAGCAACAAGAAGGCATCGATTATGATGAAACTTATGCCTCAGTTGCTAGACTTGAGTCAATTAGGATACTACTAGCTTATGCTTGCACCTTAGATTTTAAGCTATACTAAATGTATGTAAAAAGTGCATTCCTGAATGGTTTTACCAATGAGGAGATATACGTGGCACAACCTTCGGGATTCATTGACTTTAAAAAACCGGATCATGTTTATAAACTAAATAAAGCTTTATATGGTCTTAAACAAGCACCCAAAGCTTGGTATGATAGATTAAAAGCTTTCCTTATTAAACATGAATACAAAATGGGAATTGTAGATAACACACTTTTTTACTAAGAAGAAAAGTTCAAATTTAATCATCGTTCTTGTCAAGACATGTGTGATGAATTTGCCAAAATCATGCATGCCGAGTTCGAGATGAGCATGATGGGTGAACTTAACTTCTTCCTTGGATTACAAATAAAACAAATGGAAGATGGTATTTTCTTTAATCAATCTAAATATATTAAAGAAATGCTTAAGAAATTTAGCTTAGAAGATTCTAAACCAATGAAAACCCCTATGTCCTCCGATACTAAACTCATGAAAGACGAAGAGTGTGAGTCGGTAGATAGTACCAAGTACCGAGGCATGTTAGGCAGTTTATTCTACCTAACAGCAAGTAGGCCCGATATCATGTTTAGTGTCTGCCTTTGTGGCCACTTCCAAGAGGCTCCCAATACCTCTCATCTTGAAGCGATTAAGCGTATCTTCCGATACATTAAAGGCACTACGTACTTAGGATTATGGTATCCTAAGGGGACCAGCATAGAAATAGTAGTATATGCCGACTCTGATCATGCGGGAGATTATGTGGACCGAAAGAGCACTAGCGGTATTTGTACGTTCGTGGGATGTTATTTGACATCTTGGTTCTCGAAGAAACAAACCGCTCTTGCTATATCCACTACCGATGCCAAATATATAAGCGCCAGAAAGGCATGTCAACAAGCACTATGGATGAAACAAGCTCTTATCGACTATGACGTACGACTTGACGACGTTTCGATTATGTTGACAACAAAGGCGCGATTGACCTTAGCTAAAACCCGGTGCAACACTCTCGTACTAAACACATCAAAATACGTCACCACTTTCTTCGTAATAATATCCAGAAAGGACATATCTTAATCGAAAAAGTGCGTCGTCAATATCGCCGACATTCTTACTAAATCCCTTAAACGTGAATCGTTTAATTATCTTCATCTTGGTTTAGGAATGATGGAACACATTCCATAAACCGTGTTAGTCCGCTTCTCTTTCTTCTAGTTTTGATTCTAGTCCGTGTTCCATTCCATGTCGTGACAACTTAAATACTTTATCCGAAGTACTTTGAGCATTTTTAATTCACGAAATGCAAATTAAAACGTCACTCCTTTATGTAAAGTTGTTGTCAAAATTTAGTCCAAAAAACCCGTGCTGAGGACGGCCCCATATGGCAGGCAGCCCCAAAGCTTATTTGGGCGCCCCCTGATTGATATGGGACCGCCACCAACAGACACTTATTATCTGCACATTGTCAAAAATTTTCAAAACTCAAAACCAAACACCCCCTCTTCCTGCTGGTGCGACGAACACGAAACCAAAACCACCAAAACTCAAAATCAACCACCTAAACACTAATTGAAGATCAAATCAATACTAATAATTATTCATAACATCATAAAGATAATTAATTGTAAGTCATTTCATCTATTTTCATTCCAATTTGTGTCTAGGGTTCATGTTGAACAAAAATTCAAAATTAGGGATTTTCATTTTTCTTGTGTTTATATACAATTAGGACTACAATAACACAATGTTTAACTAATATGCTTCCCGTAGAAATAGGATTTGCATGTTTAAAGTGTGTTTATCAAAAATTATTTTCACAACCAAACCCCAATTTTATTTTCAAAATCACTCACGTTAGGATCACTATAAAATTATGTTTATACATTGTTAATACACTCCAAAAATGATTTTGAATACATGCATAATGATCTCATAAACAAAATTAGAGATACATAATTCATATGTATTTTTCGACATGCTTGGATGAGCAAAATCAAATTAAGGGGCTTTTGGGTTAACTCTTAGGATTTTATTTCTAGGTCAAGCTAATCGTTACTCCACATTTGTCGCATTTAGGCACACACTAAATACACGTTCAAATTAATAATACATGTTCATAGTTATAAAATATGACTTTGGTTATTTTCGTTTTAGGTGACCATGCCTCGAATCACCGGACTAGATCACCAAAATACCCAAAAATACATTCTACACATATCAAATGAATTTAATCAACCATTACAAAACACCATTGCAAATCTTGAAAAACGATACTTTCATGAGGGTAGGGTTGTAAGTTAAACTTTTAAAAACATGAGTCATACCCGTGCTAAGTTTGGATTAATTGGTTTTGATTGTTTATTGAGCATAAACAAACAAATTGTTCCTCGTTTTGTTCTCGAGTTTTATAGTCAACTCACGTTTGACTATGTTGATCCCAATCTGAATAGATCTTTCTAGCCTGTTAAGGGTGGTAGCCAATCTGGATAGATCCAAACCAACTACAAGAGAAACAATGACTATGAACAATATAAGTTATGCGAAAACTAACTTATACTGCTAAGAAGAACAATGAATAAAACAGAACTTTGATTACTATAAATCTGCTAGATTACAAAATTCTAACTATGAATATTTGTGAAACTTATATATCTAACTAATGCCGTAGGGTTCCTTTTATACACCAAGGAAACCCTAATGGGCTTACAAACCGTGTGAAGAGATAATGCATATCTATTCCTAATATAACTGATGCATATCTCCTAACAGTACTAACTAATATATGCTAGCAGTACTAACTTACTACTAACAGTACTAACTCTTCTACCAGTACTAACTAACTAACACAAACAGTACTAAGTCAGGAAAATATAATTCCCAACAATCCTTCCCTAAACATGATGTTCACTTGTTAATCTTTATGTTTCTTCAGTTTAAGCTTCTTGATCACTTGGAGGATGTATCCAAACACATAGCTATTCTTTAATCTGCTATTTGATAAACTTGAACTTCTTTTGTAACTTTGTAATATTTAACATTCATTAGCTTCCAGTCTTTGTCATCTTTACAGCATCTCAGTAATTCAGCAACACCAACTAAGTTGGCCTTGTAGTTTTTGGCAAACTACCAGCCATAAACGGATTTGATGTTTCTTTACCAGTAGCCGTTTGATCTAGAATAACCAATGCTTCATTGCAATAACATGGTGCATTGATAACCATATAGTTTTGGGCAAACTATCAACCATCAACGGATTTGAGAAGTCTTTACCAAGAGCCGTTTGCTTTGGACTAACCAACTCTTTACTGTAAAGCATGGTGAGTTGAGAACCATATAGTTTTTGGCAAACTATCAGCCATTAATAGATTTGAGAAGTCATTACCAAAAGCCGTTTGCTCTGGACTAGCCAGTTCTTGATGTCTGTTAGACATGGTAAACTGATGACCATTTGTTGTATGGTTATAAAACCAACACTTAAAGATCCTTCTCACTTCCATCATAGCTTCCAGATTCATCAATCTGCTTTTGAATGAATCTAAGCAGATCATAAGCACTATCACTTCCAGACTCAGCAACCAACTTTAAAGACATCATATTCTTAAATGTTTCTTTTGTGAGTGGATACTTCCTCTCTGCAAGCATATGAATCTCAGTACCATCTTCCAGTGTCAAGGTATGAACCCTACAATTCTCATAGAAATTCCAACTCTTAAGATTCCATCTTTCTTGATTCTGCCAGAGTTCATCTTCTGCATTTGCATCAAACATTATCCTTAAATCTCCCCAAAGAACTAGATCAACACCTTCTAGAGTAGTTGTTTCAAACCTCTGCATCACCAGGTTATATAACTCCACAAGATCCAGCCTATCAAACCTTGTCACCATCTCAGAAAAGGTTTTAATCCATCTAGAGCTTCCATCAGATCTAAAGATCCTGTAGTAGATGCCCTCCGCTCCATGTTTGTCATAATGATAGAATTTTGATTCCCAGTTAGTAATTAGAAATCTCTTCTCTAGGACTTTATAATTTACTATTCCTTCTTCATCTGGAACTATCTTCAGAAAAGTCTTTAGATGCTCTTCTTCTTTAAGGTCAAAATCTGTTTTCTTCCTCTTAGACATTCTTTTCATTCTTGAACTTTCTGTTTTCTTCTTTGAAGCATCACTATCAACATGTGTTTGCTTCCTTGCCTTCTTTCTTGCTTTCATCTTTAATATTGTACCTGGTCTCTTCCTGGTACTCTCCTCAACTTCTTCTTGCTTAACTTCCATTTTAGTACCGTCAGGTTCTTCAAGAACCTTCTCCTTCTTTGAAACATCTTCATTAGCTGCCTTCTTATTCATCTTCTCTATCAATCTTTCATCTTTAGCAGACCCAATAGGAACAAAGTCTTGAATAGACTTCTTTGCTTTTTCATACAAAACTTGAACTTCTTCAAACTTCTTGTTTCTTAGTTTATTCTGTATATATCTTCCCACATGCTTTAAGAAAGTTATCATCTAATTTCTTAACTGAGTTTTAGTGAGAGGTTTGTTCTTGATAGCTACTGCTCTTTGTTCTGCAAGAAACTTCCTCTGAGCTGCAATAGTGTCATGCAAAAATTTAGCTCTTTGTTCAACAGTGAATTGTTCCCTTTCTGCCTCTTGAAGTCTTTTAGCTAAAAGTGTATCTGCATTTATCCTTGCTTGGATTTCATCAAATTCGCTAGCTAAGGCAGCCTGAGTAGCTTCTTCAGCAACAACCCTTTCTCTTTCTAACTCTGCTTGTAATTCAGCATTAGCCTGTATTGCAAACTCTTTATCCATAGCCAATTGAGCTGCATCCAAGTCACTTTTATTTAGCTTCTTTGCAGGCTCATGCTCCTCTTCAAGAACACCTTTGCCTTTATCTTTAGGATCTATCTTTGGAAGTGGCTTCAAAGTTAAAACTGATCTTTCAGGCCTATCAGATTCTTTAACTTCTTTAATAGCCACTCCTTTCAGCTTTGCCTTGTCATCCTTTATTTTCACTAGAGTTTCAGCAAGTGTTATATCTTCATTATCAAACACACTTGTTGTAGTAGGAGGAGTCATTGGAGTAGCAGTACTAACTTCTGGTCTGCTGGCAATACTAACATTAACAATACTAACTTCAGGCACAACAGTACTAACTCCTATATTACCAGCAGCATTAACTTATTCTTCATTGCTTCCTCCTTTTTTTAAAACCCCTGTATCATGTGTCACATTTAGCTCCTCAGTCTCTTTACTTTCCCTCCCCTTATTCACAACTTCCTTCGTGTCCATATAGTCTATACCATCAGCATCAAGATTATCAAAGGCACTATCATCCAAAGTTGGTCTTGGTTTGGCATTTTTCCTCCCCTGTTTAGATATAGAATCCTTCTTACCCAACTTTTTCTTCATGGATAGAATAGACACACTCCTTAACCATGCTTTGTGATGTGAGATGCTAGGCTTACACTTCTTCTCTAGCTTCTTGATTCGAGTTTTCAATTTAAGGATCTCTGTAGCCTGAGCATCCTTGGAAGTCTCCAAAGCAAGAACCCTGTTTGACAAGTTAGTGCAAAGAACAAATAGCTCCTCTAGGTTCAAGCTACCCTCAGCTATGTCAGATGTGTGACCACCTGAAAGAGGGTTATCATGGGGTAACTGAACCTGATCCCCTTCACTCCTACCAGTGCCCTCTAAGGTCTGTCTAGAGTTTTAGGTGTGTTCTTGTCTAGAAGATGATTCAGTAAGGAGAGGGTGTTGGTTGGGGTTCAGTGTGTGTCTTTGATTTGACTGACATTATTGACTGTTTGGGACACTGCTGAGTTCTAAAACTGTTCAATAAGTGAAGTAGAGACATTAGGATTTATAGTGAGAGCATATAAAATCGAGCTTCACGATAGAAAGTCCACAATCTTATGAAACTGAGCATTCCCTTCAGTCTTTTCTAAATACGCAACCATGTTATGTTGTGGCAAGATTCAAGAGCATCCATTGTTGTTAATTTTGAGTAATCGGGATTGTCGTCAATTAGATGGATTAGGGTTTATGAATTGAGAACTTGAGAGAGAGATTAGGTGAGTGAATTGTGCAATTTGGAATGGTTTATATAGGGTGAGCAAACCCAATGGCGAAGAAACCGTTACAACTTACACTTTAGACCCCTAACAGTATCTTCTCTAACGGTAACCAAGCGGTACTAACTTTTGCCTGGCAGTACTAAGTTTTGGCCTGGCAGTACTAACTTTTTGTCTACCAGTATTAACCAAAACTGGCAGCACTAACCAACTCAGTACCGTATGTAGCCCTCAATCCTTATTCCATAGAACATAATGAACCCCAAATAATCATCATATCATCTAAAATCCATCTGCTAACTGAAAATCATTTTACAAACTAGACTACAAATTAACCTGCCATCTTGCCTCTGAACTAATTCAGCTATAGGTTGAGTATTCCAATGTTAACAATTAAGAAATTGAACCTGCTAACATAAAAAACTTCGGTTAAAAGATCAGCCACATTATCATCAGTGTGAATCTTAAGCACCTGGATAAGCTTTTTCTCATAAGTATCCCTAATGAAGTGGTGCCTAATCTCAATATACTTTGTTTTGGAGTGAAACACTAGATTCTTAACAATACATATTGTACTTTCATTATCAGTGTAGATCTTTGTGTTCATAAGATTGAACCCATAGTCTAACATTTGATTATGAATCCATAATACTTGCCCACAACAGTTGGCAGCAGCAACTTACTATGCCTCTGTAGTAGAAGTAGCAATAATTGTTTGCTTCTTGCACTGCTATGAGATAAGTCTCCTGCCAAGAAATTGACAACCTTATATTGTAGATTTCCTATCAAGATTTGCTCCAGCATAGTTACTGTCAGAATAGGATTCCAGGTTAAATGATGACACTCTAGGATACTAGAGGCCCAGTTTGGGTTTGCCTTTGAGGTACCTAAAGATCCTCTTCACAGCATGAAGATGTGAGGTCTTTAGAGTTACTTGAAACCTAGAACAAGCGCATACTGCAAACTTAATATCAGGCCTAGAAGCAGTCAAGTACATTAAAGAGCCAATCATGGATCTATAAAGATGTACATCTACATCAACAACTTCTTTATCCTTGTTCAAGGGCTTCTGGGTCTCAATTGGAGTACTGGCAGTCTTTACATTAGCAAAATCAAACTTCTTCAGGATCTCTGCAACATACTTATCCTGACTTATGAAAATACCACCTTTTTTTTGCTTGACATGTAATCCAAGAAAGAAGGTGAGCTCTCCCATAGAACTCATCTGGAATCTGCTCTTCATCAATACCTTAAATTCATCACACCAGGATTTCTTTGTAGAACCAAAAATAATATCATCTACATAAACCTGTACTAACATGATATCATTCTTGTCCTTCTTGATGAAAAGAGTCTTGTCAATGGTTCCTCTTCTGTATCCACTCTTCAACAAGAAAGTAGATAAAGTAGCATACCAGGCTTTGGAAGCTTGGTGTAAACCATACAGAGCTTTCACAACCTTGTAGACCTTCTTAGGGAACTTAGGATCTACAAAACCTGGAGGTTGAGACACATACACCTCCTCATCAATTGTGCCATACAAGAAGGCACTCTTTACATCCATTTGATAAACTATGAATCCCATATAAGAAGTAAAGGCCAAAAAGATCCTGATGGCTTCAATCCTAACCACTGGAGCAAAAACCTCATTATAGTCTATCCCTTCCTCTTGTCTATATCCTTGGGCAACCAACCTTGCCTTATTTCTAACTACAACACCTCTTTTATCCTTCTTATTCCTGTAAACCCATTTTGTCCCAATTGCCTTCTTCCCAAAAGGCAAGTCAACCAGAATCCAAACTTTTTGAATCTTGAATTACAGCAGCTCTTCCTGCATAGCATCAATCTAACTTTCATCTTCAAGAGCTTGAGATATCTTCTTGGGTTCAATTTGAGAAAGGAAGCAAGCAAACAAGTAGTTCTGGAAATCCTTGTGATTATTTTTTCTCTGCTTTTGAATATAGCTTACAAAAGCATGTACTCTTGAACTTTTGTTCACTTTGCTCCTTGTCTGAACTACTGAGGTTGGATCTCCAAGAATTTGAGTTGTAGGATGAATGGAGTGTATCCTTGATGTGGGAATAGGACTAACATTAATAGTGGTTTCTAAATTAGTGAAGTCAGCCACTGCACCCTCATCATCATAAGATGCATTGGTAAAAATCCCATTACTTGGATTGTCATAGATATCCATAAGAGCAGGTACTTAAGAATCATTTTGGTTATTGTTGGTTAGATCAGGGTAGGATGGTCCACCTGCACTAAAAACTCTTGAAGGACTGGCAGTACTAACTGGTGTGCTAACACTATTAACTGTGTTAGTACTGGTAGCTTTAGCAGCTCCTGCTTGAAGAAGCAAATTCTCAGTACATTGAGCAAACTCCTTTCTAAAAGCTTCAGCTGCATCATTAGCCTCATTTTCTTATCTTTTAAGCCTTTCAAGCTCCTCCAAAAAGGCTTGATCATCTTGATCTACTGGCTCCTCATTTGTCTTTGAACCAGTATCTCCATTAGGCTTTTCACCTCCATTCATTGCTTCTGAGCTCTTGATTGTTGAAGTATAAGACCATAATGGCAGTACAAAGTATTCTTGAGCAGGTTCAGCTTCCATTTTAGAATATCCTGTGATAAGTGTAAAATACACATATCCGATTGTACCTAAAATAACCCAAATAAACCCAAAACAAACCAAAAATGGCAACAATATGCTTGTATTTGTGTTTTGTGTGTGCATGTACGGATATATGAAAAATCATAAGAAAACCGTCAAAAACGGGCAAGCACGGACACGAGAACGGAAGAGTGTACAAAAGCCGGGAGCCAAAGCCAGAAAAAGTCAAATCTACAGTCAACTCCAGTCAATCTGGGTCAACAAAAGTCAACAAGACCCAAAATATTCCATTTAAGCCCCTCAACTTTCAGAAAAGTCCATAAATGGTCCTTAAGCCTAATTGGGCCTCACCCGAATCCATAAGACAAAACCCTAGCCCATTCACCTTTTTATAAACCACAGGGACTAATCTTGCAATTTCTCAAAATCGTTTTATAACTATACCTTGAGACAACAAAAGAGGGGGACTGAATTTGTCAAAGGGCCAAAGTTTAACATTAAGTTACCCATTTCAGTTGTAAAAAGGCGCGAAGACTTAATTACTGTTCATTCTTCTCTCCCGTTTCATCAAGCAGTCAAAACAAAGGGCAAATACAAATCAAAGGGTGCGTTACTCAATTCAAGAGCTCCTTAACACAAATGAAGGGTCAAATCAGTCTTTATCAAGGGATTACTTAACCTCTTTCATGATCAAGCCACGTCAGCTATGGAGAAAGCACACTTAGTGGTGGGATTTTGTGCTAAACTACTCACACAACTAGCACAATGACTCCCCATTGGAATGACACGTTGGCGATCCTCAGATACACACAAAAATAATCAAACGGCTCAAAATCATTTGGCAATGATTAGAAGAATCAAGGGTGCGGATTATAAGCTAGGAGATGGATTCAGGAGGCCTAGAAGCTTCACTCACACACACATAGATGTTCCTTTATCTTTTTTGTTTTCTAGTTTTTAGCCTAGTATAGTTTTTAAGCTTAATGTAATTTTTAATCAGTTGTAATTTCTTTTTAAGGAATGTAATTCAGTTTTTACTAATGAAATTTAGTTTAATTTAGTTATAAACTCTCTTTTCTCTTATTTCATAAGCTTTCTAAAATAGCCAAAGTGTCTCAACAAGCTAATAAGCTCATATTAAGCTCTTTCAGTCTATAAGCTGAAATAGAGCTTATTAAAATTGTCTTAATCATACTTAAATTCAATAAATCAGCTTAAGTTCTATTTACCTTTGGATTTGAATTCATGAGCTTATTTGGAAGAGAGATCAGTAAGGGAAGGATCTCTATGGACTTAACTCCTAGCTTATTTATAAGCTAGGAGAGCTTGTAGCTGCCTTTCAATAGGACCTCTTGTTTAGCTAGAGGAATAAGTAAGTCTCTCTTTATTTCCCTTGCTTTTTAGATTAGATAGTTGTCTTATTGCTTTATATCCTAGATCTGCTTATTTGCTTATTAAGTTAGCTTATTAGTGCTTATTTGTGGATCATTTAGCTTAATAGTCCTAATTGTTCATCTGTTTTTGATTTTCTTAGTCCAGATCATAGTTCTTATATAATTTGTCATATAAGTCTTAAAAAACCAAAAAATAGTAGAAAATTAGTTTAAATATTAGATTATTGCTTAATTAGTTGTTAATTAGAGTTAATTAGGTTTGTTATAAGCTAAAAATCATCTGGTGTTAGGCTCTTGATAAATAGATTTCATTTCATGAAGCTTTTTAAATCTGTCAATAATCTTAAGGAGTGTTTGGCATAAGAGTTTGACCATCAAAAGTCAAGATAAGTTGTGAATTTTGCTTGGGTCAGTTTTAAAATCATTTTTAAACATCAGTACAATAGTTTTTAAAGGTTAGTTTTCAAAATTTCAAAAGTATGAGCTTATTATCTTAAGCTTTGCACCAGGGCACTTTTTCCTATTCCTTAAGCTTGTAAAAATAGATCTAAGCCCTCCAAGGCTTAGATCTTGTTTGCATTGTATTTTTGCACTCAATTGGAGTGTGTCTTAGTGCAGGATCACCCCTTAGGTAACCTGCACTATAATTTTGCACTTGTGCAAAGTGCATCAGTAGGAACTAAGGAGTTCCTACTGTCACTTTTGGCTTAAGTTCAAGCTAGGTAATCATAGGTTTTAGCTTCTAAGATTAAAGTAGGATTCAGATTAGTTATAGCTTAATATAGATTAAGGCTTTAATTTTATTTTCTAGCTTATTTTCCTAGCTTATTTTACTGTCAAAATTCAACTAAGAGAAACCAAAAGACCAAAAACAGTAGGTAGATTAAAGTAGTTTTTTAATTCAAAATTTTAGCTTATAAGAATAGATCTTTTCATTTAGTTTTATAGTTTTATAGTTGTTAAGTAAGTTTCCAAGAGATTAGCTTCTAGATTTGCTTATTTTGCTTATGAGTTTTGAGACTTATAATTTGTTTTTATGCTTATTTCCTTGTTTTCTGAGTTTGCAACCTTGCCCTTCATTTTCAGCTATAATCTAGTACTCAAATTTCTTGTTTCTTTTCTCATCTAGTTTAAGCAACTCATAAGCTGTCTAGAACATCTTTCCTTTTTCATTTTGAGCTTAATTTGAGTTTTTTAGAGCTGATTTAGTGAAACCTTAGGGAAAACCCTACTCACTGAGGACAAGAGCTTCATAAGCTCTTTTTTAGCTTATTATTAAGTTTCGGTTTAGGTCCTCTTTATTAAAGTAGCTTATTTTTGTGTCCTCTATAAGTCCTAGTATTTAGTTTTTCAAAAAGTAAAAAAAAGTGCAAAAAGTGGGGCTTTGCCTGCCTCGAACCCACGACCTCTCACTTATAGACCCAATGCCTTAACACCATGCTACAATAGCTCATCCGTTCTCTCTTCCTTTCATTAATCCTTTATACACAATTTAGCTTTATAAGCCAAATAAGCTGTCAAGCTTATTTCGTGGCTTATTTTATAAGCTACAACTTAAGTCTTATTTTTCCTAGGAATCTTATAGCTTAAGCTATTTTCTGTATTTTTTCTAGAATTTTTACTATAAGTTTAGTATTTTTAATCTTTTATTTTCTTTAAAAGCTTTAAAAAATCATAAAAAATAGAAAATTAATCAGAAAAATAAAAATCTTTTTTATAAAATTTTCTTTTATCATAAAGTTTGTAGGAAAATTAGTTTCACTTTCGTAGGGTCTATTTTGCAAAAATTCACTTTTTAAAGAACGGGTTTCGTTCCCGTTCTTGCTTTTCAATTTTTAACTCTCGTTTTAACTCCGTTTTCACTCTAGTTTTTTTTAAACTTCGTTTTAAGTCAATTAGAATACATTTAAAAAAGAATAATAAAAATTAGGTTTAATTTTGTAGAATTTAGGTTTTTGGCCTTAGTTTAGTGTCCCGTTTTGCGTTTTTAATTAAATTTTGAAATTGTTGCTTTTTTTATTTAGTAGTGATAGATTATCAAAAATATCTTTGCTTCATTCAAATCAGAATTCAAGCTTAAACGAGGTTTCAATTTCACTAGTCGTTGGGGAAACGACCCGGGTGATCATATTTACCCGGTTAAATATACGTATTATATATTATATTATATATATTTTTGAGAGTGAATTTTCCTTAGGGAATTTTCTTAATTGCTCTTGTGGAATATTATTTTTATAGTATATTTTATTGTGTACAAAAACTTGCTACCAAGTTTTTGGCGCTGTTGCTAGGGAACTAGTGTTTAAGATTCCTTCGTTTCTAGTTATTTGGTTTAAAGATCCTTTCACCCTCGAAAGTTTCATTCTTGTTTTATAATTCAAAAATCCAAAAAAAAAAATCATAAAATTAAAAAGTAAAAAATATTTTCCTTTTCTTTTTAGTATAAGTAAAAAAAAAATTCTTCCTTTTTAATTAAGAAATAAAAAAATCACCAATTGGTAAAAATACCAAAATATAATACTCTCAACGGAGGTATTATCATAATCAATTCCGGTGAACTTGTTGGTTCCCAAATCGAACTAAAGATTTAACACTTGCCATTTGTGTCTCTACGAAGTACGGCTCACCTTGAAAAGCAATTTTTGAGAGCTACCGTGAAGTAGTTGATTATTTGGTTTAAGTCTCTTCTGTGTAACCGTTAAAATTCATTATAAAAAAAATCAAAAAATCAAAAAATCAAAAAAAAAAGAAAAAAAAAGTTAGTGTAAAGTTTTGCTTTTTGATTTTTAGTTTTTCTTTTTATGCGCACTCGTTCGCAATCTCGAAGACGTAGACAACAA
>BQNB010066173.1:2843-34661 GCA_026074375.1 Tanacetum coccineum
CATTCATCCTTAAACTAACTATGGTAAGCTATGGGTTAAGGGTACATGTTGTAAGGGTATGTAAGATCTTGTAAGGGATTTACAAGTGATCTACTCCATCCTTAAGTCCTTAGACGCCTAGGATTACTCCTAAGGTACACATGATTATACAATGTTTAGATACATGAGCTTCTATGTAATTAAGTTAGTTAATAACTAAAAGTACATAATGTTTGTCTTATGTTTAAACATAACTAGCCCTTATAGGCTTAATGATACAAAAATTGTACAGTTTTTTGTGTTTAGGAAGAAAAAGTGGGTATTGGGTTGAGTCTAGATAAGTCTAGGTATTTCTTGGGTATGCCTAAATGTATTTTATTGCGAAACGTAAGCGTTTTAAGCAACCAATAAAAATAAAACATGAAATGTTATAAATTATGCTCTTTATAATTATATAACACTTGCTTGACGTAAACTCTTATTTGCTTGGTGTCCGTTTACATTGAATGATTATTTTTAGTTTACGCGATTTAACTATATGATAATAATTAAAAGTAAACGCGCAAAAGCCTAAAAATAAATAATGGAACAAATGAAGTCGTAAATGACCTGAAAATGAAAAATGTTACAGTCTCCACCCATTAGAAGAGCTTTGTCCTTAAAGCTTAAGACATTGTAGTGGATGAAGACGCCCGGTTCGTGAAGAGACGTGGGTATTTCTTCTTGAACGAATCTTCACGTTCCCATGTGAACTCAGGACCCCTCTTCGAGTTCCAGCGAACCTTAACGAGTTGTATACGGCTTCGCTTTAATCGTTTGACTTCCCGTTCCATAATTTCAACGGGCTCTTTCACAAATTGGAGTTTATCATCAATATGTAGTCCTTCCAATGGAACGGCTAATTGTTCGTCGGAATAACATTTCTTTAAGGTTGATACATGAAATGTTTTATGAACCCTGCTTAACTCTTGAGGAAGCTCAAGCTTGTAAGCAACGGATCCAACCTTTTTCAGTACCTTGAAAGGTCCAACATATCTAGGGTTTAACTTCCCCCGTTTGCTAAAACGCACGACTCCTTTCTAAGGTGAAACTTTGAGCATAACCCTATCCCCAACTTGGAACTCCATCGGCTTGCGCTTTAAGTCGGCGTAGCTCTTTTGTCGGTCACGGGCGGCTTGAATCATTTTCTTGATCTGAATGACCTTCTCTGTCATCTCTTGAACTAAGTCTGGACCGGTGAGTTGAACTTCTCCAACCTCGGCCTAACAAATAGGTGAACAAAACTTTCGACCGTATAATGCCTCAAACGGTGCAGCCTTGATGCTAGCGTGATAACTATTGTTATATGAAAATTTAACTAATGGCAAATTCTTAACCCAACCATTTTCAAAGTCGATCACGCAAGTACGTAGGATATCCTCGAGAGTTTGAATAGTCCTCTCGCTTTGTTCGTCCGTCTCTGGATGATAGGCAATGCTCATATCCAAGCTTGTACCCAAGGCGTTCTAAAGTGACTTCCAGAAGTTTGATGTGAATCTAGGATCACGATCACAAATGATTGAGACAGGTATTCCATGCCTCGTGACTACTTCCTTTATGTACATTCTCACCAATTTCTATGTAGAGTCAGTTTCTCTCATTGGCGTAAAGATTGCAGACTTAGTAAGTTGGTCAACAATCACCCAAATGGTGTCATAACCTTGCGACGACTTAGGAAGCTTGGTGACAAAATCTATTGTGATGTTATCCCACTTCCATTAAGGTATCTCGAGTTGCACCAACAAACCCGATGGTCTTTGGTGTTCGGCCTTGACACTAGCACATGTCAAACATTTGCGGACATAGGTGGCGATGTCGGCTTTTATATTAGGCCACCAATATACCTTTTTCATGTCCTGGTACATCTTGTCAGAACCCGGATGGATAAAGTATTTTGATTTGTGGGACTCGTGCATGATCACAGTCCTCAAGTCACCGTAGCATGGCAACCAACTCCTATCGTTTAAGCATAGGGTTCCGTCGGCGCGTGGTTCCAACTTCTCTTTTGGTAGATCCTTCTTGATCATACCTCCCACATCTTTGTCTTTGATGTTCTCTGGTTTATGTGCCTTTGTCTGAGCATTCAAGATTTGTTTGGGAAGATCCAAACTAATAGTCATTACTAAGGCTCGGACTCTTAATGGTTTAATTCGATCTTTCCTGCTCAAGGCCTCGGTAACAACATTTGCCTTCCCCGGGTGATAACGAATCTCACAATCGTAATCACTGAGCAACTCTAACCAACGATGTTGCCGCATATTCAACTCCTTTTGGTCAAGTATGTGTTGTAAACTCTTATGATCTATGAACACCGTACACTTAGTTCCATATAAGTAGTGCCTCCAAAGCTTTAAAGCAAACACCACTGCACCAAGTTCCAAATCATGAGTAGTATAGTTCTTCTCATGAATCTTCAATTGTCACGATGCATAAGCAATCACTTTTTCGTTTTGCATCAGTACTACACCCAATCCTTTATGCGACACATCGCAATACACAATGAAGTTCTCAACTCCTTGGGGGAGAGCTAAAACAGGTGCTCTACACAACTTACTCTTCAATGTGAAAAGCTTAAATATTTTCCCCATTTCTCACCAAGCAAAGAATATTCCCTTGGTTCCTAACTAGCCCTTTCTATCTTTAGTTGGATCGTAACTAGGCTAGTTATCACTTTGAGGAATACCCAAAATACCCTTTCCGATAATTCTTTTCTCTCTTTACAATATCGGATAAGCAAGAATACCTTTAATACTTCATAAACGATTTTATCAAATGGCTATTTGAGTGGGTTGACCTTGAGCATAAGAATGATTGAAAGGTCATAGCGTGTAGTACAATTGGGGGTTTAACAAGTGCGGGTAGTTAAAACGTCAAGTCCTGAATTTTTTTTACACAATTTGTGCTCCTTGGCTTATAAATACCCCATTTGGACTTTGTATTCCTCACATCTTGCAAACATTCTTTCCTCTCTTTTCTATTCTTTAATCCTCTAAGTCTAAACATCAAAGTGTTCTAATCTTCTATTCTATCATCTATTGAAGAACACACATCTCCGTAAGAGAGCCACACAAGTACCTAATCTATATTTGTGTGTTTTGTCGAGGGTCTTCTTTCTCATGCCCTTTTGTTAAAATCGAGTCTCTAGGCTAGGTTAGGACTTGGTTCAATAATCTATCTTTTTACACAATTGAGTTGTAAGGGAAGCCTTGTAATCATGGGATTAAGCCTAGATCATTCGGGATCGTATACGTAAGATGTGCATGTTGCGGGAATTTATATTAATAAACATAGTAACTAAGTAGACCTTTACACCACCTTACTGCATAGAGACGACATCACCTTACACCAAATCCTAAGCCGAAGAGACGAGACGCATCACTAGTCACCCTAGGATGATCCACTAACGATTTTGGTTGCCATTAAGGAGTTTACGAAACCCCCATCCAACGTCAACTTAATGCCGTAGAACTTAGTAATTTTGACGTCATCATAATTCATAGGTATAGATTCGTTATCACCCTAGAAGGGCAAAGGTTGTAACTGATGCTTTAAGCCGAAAGTAACGGATAAAGCCACTTAGAGTCGAACTTTGGTAATGACGATAAATTTGAACCTACCGTCACAAATCTTGAATGCTCACGCTAAAGCGATTAAGGAGGAGAATGTCGAGAATGAAAATCTTCATGGTATAAACAAGGAATTTAAGACTCGTCCTGGTGGGACTCTCTATATTGAGAAAACGAAGTTGGTTACCACGTTTTGGAGAATTAAGAGAAGTATTCCGCAGCAAATATTCGCACCTCTTCGTTAACACCGCTCCAGAAGTCAACTCAAACTGAATTTCGGGACAAAATTATTTTAACACGGGGAGACTGTGACAACCCACAAATTTTCAAGTCATTTTACTAAACTCAAAATTATTTACTTTAAAACTTTACGTATTTACTTTTACGAATAACCGTTAAGTTAAATCGCGTAAACAGAAAAACAACTCTAAACGTAAACCGCCATTAAACAAATATAAATTTACGTCAAATATGTGTTATATGACTTTTACGAATATAATTTATAAGTCTACATATTTTATTTTACAAGTTTTACGTAAAACGCTTACGTATATACTTATGTACATGCATGCATGCAAATAAACCAACACCACCTTATTTATACATACACACATACATATAAATATATCATAATGTAAAATTTAAATACATTTCCACCCACTTTTGCATAAGATGTCGCCCCCTCTATATGTAGTATAAGAAACATCATTTTATGCTAACATGTGACACTAACTCTTCACACAAAATACTATCACATTTCAAACAAATATTTACACTACATCTTCTAAAAGCAATAAGCAAAATTTGATAAATGATATCCCTCCCCCTCTTTTCTTAGTCGTCCACCAAAGCTCCTACACAAACCCATACCTACCAAAATAAGCACTCTATTATCCAACATAACTTCTTTTTACCTCTCTTTAACCATCACTTACACCTTTACAGCTTATTAACGAAATATATTATCCAAAACTCTTTTAACATGGTATTAACTAATACACCCTAATATCTAGATATATTATCCAACACCAACTTTATATTATATTAACCAACTAATACTTCCACTATATAAACTAACCACCTAACTCTTCTCATTCTCACTAGCAAAATTCACACATATCTTCTCTGTTTTTCTCTCTAAGTTTCGGCTCACATAAGAAAGCAAGAAACAAATTAGGTTTGATCAATTTCAAGTATTTTTCCAAGAAGTCTTAAGAATTTTAGTGATAATCAAACAATACTTAGATTTTGGTTTAGGTGTTAAACTAGTATTCTCATCATCTCATCTTCTAAGGTTCATCATTCTCACCTCATATTTTCATTCCATATAATTTGTTCATATCATCTCATTCACAAACTTATATCACCAAATAGTTTGTATCATTAAAGGTTTTTTTTATAAAAGAAACAAGTAAATCTTTAAAAATGTAATCTTGTAAAAATATTGTAAAAATGACAAATAAAACATGTTCATACATATATACAAGTTATTTTGTCACTATATAAATTATTGTTGAAATCTTAGCTTTGTTGTTAAAATAGTCAATTATAAACCTAAATTAGTTAAGTTGTATAATTTAATTCATGATCTTGATATATTATTTATTCTTGATAAATTGGTGGAAGGGACAAGGTTAGTATGGATTTGTTGTTGTCGTGATAGATTGTAAAAATTGGTGGAAGAGACTAGGTTAGTATGGAGTTGCAACATGTGGGTGAAAAATAGTAGTAGATTGGAAATAAAATAGTTGTTGTCCTAATTTTCTTTAAATATTTTCGAATAGTAAACCTGGTCATAAATAGCTAAGGCCTTAAAAATATGATAGTAGACTTTAATATGAACGCATGGATATAAAGAACGCAAAAATCAGACTTAAAACGAATGAGATATGACCATTTAAAGTTCGTATAAAAACTTGTACATTTGCCGGTAAAACTGTTTTGTGCACTTTATGTCCAGATTACAAAACGTTTTTTTGACCCCGTTTCGATTTCGAGTAAGGAAAAATTTATTAAAATATTTATAGAGCTCGACTTTACGCAAAAATATAGTATTCGCTCATTCCGTGAATCCTTATAATGAAGAAGTTATGACAATTATAAAACTAGACCAAAATGTATATTTTATTATAATAGGGTGTTTTTTGGATTTTAAAAAGAGGTTTTCGGGTGTTTTCGAGTCTGTTTGAGTTATAAAATCCTTAAAAAATATTATAGTATAACCTATATATTATTTATACGCATTGTAAAAGTATTATTTAGTGAGCTAGATAGGATTTATTATATTGGTAACTTAAAAACAATATTAGAGTGTATGATGTCGGATAAAAATAACGAATTAGACGTAAACGTTATTTTGACTTATAAAACTAAAACGCAAAGTATTAGGTGGTGATATAACGTTATAAAAATATATTGCATCATTTCATTTCAATTGCATAATTCTAAATTGACCCATATTTAATTGAGTTGCGTTTTAGATTAGTTATGACGTTTTCCGTTGCCTTATATTTCCAAATTCAATACTCTCATTTAAGGTGAGTTTATAGCGTCGTTTTAACTTGTTTTACAATTACTTTACAAATCTCGGGGTGAGATACATTTCTTGTTTTTACAATAGGACGCATGTACAATAGTTTACAATGATTATTGATGCGCCTAAGTACCCACAACCCACAATGTCCATCATCATGAACCGTTAATTACCTTGTGTAAGCGCGAGTGTTATAAATAGATCTACTGAGATTGACATCCCTGTCCAGGTAAGCAAATGTATTACCACAGACGTATACCATATCGAAGTCTGGAGGGTCTCGGGTTGGATCCTTGCAACGGGAAAATATTATATTTATACAATGTCTTCGCTTCAGTGTCACGAGCTTAGTGCAATCAAAAATTATAATTTTATTTGGCATTATATGTGTTACATGTCATACAACTCAAACCTTGCGGTCCATAAGTATTATTTATTTAAACCTATGAACTCACCAATTTTATGTTGACATTTTTAAGCCTGTATTTCTCAGGTATAACTCGTATGGACATTTAGGAAGTGCATTGGAGTCTGCATTCATCAAGACTATTTTTCATGGAATTTCTCTTGCCTTAAATCATCCTCGTTGTATTAAAATTATGATTTTTTTGTGATGCAAACTCATGGGACCACGTGTTAAAACTTATTTATTTTAAATGTATCAATGAGGATATCTTTTAAATGACTCATATAAAGGTCGTTCTCTTATATCATGTGCTTATGTATTATGATCTAATGCCCTCGGTTACCATTCTGCTGCCATATATTTAGGGAGAGAACTAGGTTTCATATTTTACCTACACTATAACCAATTCATAAACATTGCATCACATAAAACTTTTTCATGTGCATACACGCTACTTGCTTACATGACTTATACTTGCGTTTATTTTCTATTACGTACATTTTTACACATTGCCTTATGTGTTTTTTTTACAATTGCCTTATATAAAAAGTTATTTATATAAATACTAAAACTTTCCCCAAGACATCGTGAGTGATGCAATGATCTTTAAAACTTTTTCATGTCTTTTACATAATACCGTTTTACATAACATTGAAACTTGTCACAGTCCGCCGATCCCACTAGTTATCTTACCATTCGACTCCGAGTTTGAACACCCGCCTCATACTGTTGAAACAGCTGCGCCACCTTGTGACCCATCACTTGGAAGCATGCCGACTACTTCGAACACGACTGATTTTTTTTCTTTTACTCCTTAGAGTTGAAGAAGATGCCTACCACAAGATAATCAATGAGCTTTGAAGCCATTAAAGAGTTGATAACTCAACGCGTGGCTGATGCGTTGGCAACATACGAGACTAATCAGAACACAGGAAATGGTAACGGAAATGGTAATGGAAATTGTAACACCCCTAAATAGGGTCGCAGCAAAATAATGAGTCCGGGAGCGTTACATCATAGATCAATAGCACAAGATATGAGAACGACCTCTAAAAGAGTCGTGTAAAGTACGATACATTAGATTTATTGAAATTGTTTAGTACAAAGCACAACGGTTTAAATTGTTCAACATTTGATAACAAGATTTTAGATCATAACAAAAATCCCAAGATGTAATGACTCCAAATCTTTTATGCATGACTCCCCAAAAGAGTATCCCAATGTATCCTTAGCACCATCGTACCCGTCAAGACAACATTTTGTTTTATCTTGCTGCTTTTTTTTTTATTCTTTTTATAAAAATTCACTGTCCATAAATAATTCTTGCATCTTTATTTCAAAATATTTTTTTTTTTGCTCCGTGCCGGCCTTTTTTTACCTTTGACTCCATTTTGGGACCTGAGAAAAAACATGTTTATAAAGTAAACATAAAGTTGTGAATTCATAGTTTTATGTAAATATAATGTAAGACGCAGATTTTCCAAGTGTATGGATAATGCAAAGATGCAAACATCACAAAACTGTAATTTCGTTGTCCTAATAAGCTCATGACACTAAAGCTCGACATGTATGAATGCAATATAAATATTGCCACATTGCCCGTGATGATGTTCAACCCGAAACATCCCGAATCCGACATGGTATACATCCGTTGGTTTATTCAGTGACACCAGTGAGAGCTACTCACCCGGATGGGGACGTCAACCCCAAATAGATCTATTTATAACACTCGCGCTCACACAAATTAATTTACAGATCATGATAATGGGCATAGTAGGTTATCGCTACTTAGGCAAACACGTAATCATGATTAAATGTACACTTGCGTCCAATTTGTAAAATGATGCATGTTTCTCACCCACAAAATATATGTAAAACAAGTAAACGTAGGGCTATGAACTCACCTTAGTAAATAGTCCTCCGTGAATGGTAATATACCCAAGTATGGCAAATGAATCACACCGTCAAATACCTAAGTAAATACGGCCAGTCTTAGTCTACAAGTTTAGGCTAACGACTTCATGTATAAACTACAATAATTTGCTAGTTTATATATAATGTTATCACTTGTGTGGTGGTGTACACAATTATTGTATTTGTTTTCCTCGTTTGCTCTTAGGAGGGTGTACGACTATTTATTTTTAAGTTTACACGGTGTTTAAGTATTAATAATAAATACACCTATTTATTATTCGCGTGACTTTAGTTATATAAGTATCCGTATTATACCACGACTAGTCCGATACCATAAGTGTTCATTTAAATCACTTGATTATATAAAATACCCTTAGGTTTTCATAAGTGGCAAAAACAGTCCCTATACTTAAAAACAGAATATTTACCGTTTATACCCCTAAGTTTCCATGTTGTTACGTTTAGTCCCTCTACTTTACAAAAATTACATTTTAGGTCCTTATGAGTTCCAAACAGTCCCTTAAGTTCAGAAGTGTCAAAAACAGTCCCTTAACTTTATAAAAACAAATTTTGACAGTTTTATACCCTCAAGTTTTTACTTTTACACTTTTAGTCCCCTAACTTACAAAAGTTGCATTTTAAGTCCAATTAAGATTTAAAAAGTGATAAAAGCCTTCATTAGTCTTGTATAAGCTATATAAATTTGTTTGGCTTAATAATAAGCTCGGATGAGCTTATTCGAGTCTGTTGGGCCCGTGGCCCATTAACTCTAACCCGTAAGTTCACATTTGGCCAATTAAGGGTTTCCAACTAGTATAGCTTATGATTTTAGCCTCAAATAAGTGTTGCAAACTTAGATAAGCTGTTTCACAATATTGGCTTATCCTATAAGCCAATAAGCTACGGTAATGGGCTTTTAGGCCAATTAAGGACCCGGTAAGGGTTTTGAGGGTGTGGGCTCATCCAACATAGGCTTATAAGCATTTAGGGTATTCAATAAGCCCCTAGGTTCTGCCATAGCTTATAAATAAGCTGCTGGCCCGCATAAGCACTCACTATTGGGCTGTTGAGCCTGATAGTGGCTCGTTAAATCCACTAGTGTGGTGTTAGGGTTTCTTTTGTAACTTGTTTAGCATGTCAAGCATTCTTGTCCTATGTTTAAGCAACTTGATGGAGCTACACTCGTCCCATATAAGTCTTACAACCCATCAGTGGGTTAACAAACTCGTTAGAGTTTGTTTGAGCTCATTTTGGACACAAGACGTGGCTAAGGTCTTGCTAGCTTATTTCATCATATCCCAAACAACCCTAGTTCGCATATACTATAGTGTACACATCCTTTATTGAGTAAAACAAGCTGTTTAAGTATTATGCTACGTGACATGAAAGTGTTTTCGTTTCCAAACGAGTTAAAAAACCTCTCGAAATTTCATAGAGTTTTTTGAGCTCGTGTTAGGACTCAAGATGTGGCTATGGTCTGCTAACTTATTTCAAATATCCCATAAACAACCTAGGTCGCACTTTATACCTACAGTGTACATAAATCCTTCTATTGAGCAAGATGAGTTGTTAAGTATTATGATACGTGACATGAAAGTGTTTCTGTTTCCAAACGAGTTATCAAACCTCTCGGCTAAATATTTTACGTGTGCATGTCATGTTTAAACATTCATGCTTATACACAAGATCTTTGTTATGTACCTTATGGATTTGGTTCAACAACACATGTCCTAGATATGTTCTATCTTATTAAGACGTGGACATGGGTTGTTGCCATGCTAGGCCCGAAATATTTTAGCTTGTTAGAAACCGATAATATCCGTCTCTTATGACACATGAAGCAAACATGAAATTTAAATATGAATGTAAGCTAAGACACTTACAAAGGTCCTAGCTTCTTGAAGGGTAGTGTCGTGTGGTGTAGTAAACCCGAATGGTATAACCCAAGTCCTAGCTTAAACCCGAATCCTTCTTGCTTTCAAATCCTTAAACGTATAACCCTAGCTTATAGATCACTAGGTTATACCTTAGACCCTTTGTTTGTGAGTTGTGGTGTCGTGATTGTGGAAATTGTATCTCGGTTGTGGTATGACCCGAAAGCAAGAACAAAGATGATTTTTGCTAGAGTGTTGTTAAATGTGTGAGTGTGTAAACACTCTTAGTTGTGAATCTTCCTATTTATAGAGAAAATATCTCTATACCACTTCCTAAAACCGTGTCTCCTTTGCTAGGGAGGAGTAGTGGTTTAAGTACATGCTTAGGTGGTTTTTAGGAAGCTTAAGCTTGTTTAAGTACAAGTATTAATGAATTGGGTGATGTACAAGATTATGCAAGATTTGTTAGGTTGTATGTGTGAGTGACGAGTTGGCTAAAGAGAGGGAAGCACAAGATACAAATCTTGTATAAGATTTGTTAAGTACATTGCCTTAATTAATCCTATGTTGTACAAGATTTAGCCAAGATTTATGTGTATTACTCACTGGTCCTTGTGTCGTGTGAAATGAAAGAAAACAAGGTAAAGTGTGCTAGAGTTTAAGGTTTCCTTAACCTTAAACTAACTAAACATTCATCCTTAAACTAACTATGGTAAGCTATGGGTTAAGGGTACATGTTGTAAGGGTATGTAAGATCTTGTAAGGGATTTACAAGTGATCTACTCCATCCTTAAGTCCTTGGACGCCTAGGATTACTCCTAAGGTACACATGATTAGACAATGTTTAGATACATGAGCTTCTATGTACTTAAGTTAGTTAATAACTAAAAGTATATAATGTTTGTCTTATGTTTGTGTTATGTTTAAACATAACCGGCCCTTATAGGCTTAATGATACAAAAATTGTACAATTTTTGTGTTTAGGAAGAAAAAGTGGGTATTGGTTTGAGTCTAGATAAGTCTAGGTATTTCCTGGGTATGCCTAAATGTATTTTATTGCGAAACGTAAGCGTTTTACGCAACCAATAAAAATAAAACATGAAAAGTTATAAATTATGCTCTTTATAATTATATAACACTTGTTTGACGTAAACTTTTATTTGCTTGGTGTCTGTTTACGTTGAATGATTATTTTTAGTTTACGCGATTTAACTATATGATAATAATTAAAAGTAAACGCGCAAAAGCCTAAAAATAAATAATGGAACAAATGAAGTCGTAAATGACCTGAAAAAGAGAAATGTTACAAAAATGGGAGTGGAAGCCAATCTGATGGCGAAAGTGGTAGCAGAAGGACCGTGCACATGGCTCGAGGGTGCACGTACAAGGAATTCCTCAACTGTCAACCTCTTAACTTCACTGGTACTGAAGGGGCTGCAGGATTAGCTAGATGGTTCGAGAAGATAGAATTTGTGTTCCATATTAGTCTCTGTGTCGTTGAGTTTCAAGTGAAGTATGCCACTTGTACTTTGCTGAATGGTGCTCTAACATGGTGGAACTCCCATGTTAGGACTGTTGGATATGATGCAGCCTATGAGATGTCATGGAAGGACTTGATGAAGATGATGACTGAAGCTTATTGCCCAAGAAATGAGATTCATAAGCTGGAAAGCGAGTTGTGGAACCTGACTATAAAGGGTACCGATGTTGTGGGTTATACACAATGTTTTTAGGAGTTAGGTTTGTTATGACCAAGGATGGTTCCTGAGGAAGAGGATAAAGTGGAAAGGTACATTTGGGGTCTTCTCGATAGCATTTAAGGAAATGTGACTTCGGCTTGAACCACAAGGCTTCAAGATATCGTTAAGTTAGCAAACCATTTGATGGATCAGAAAATTCGTATTTTTGCTGCTAGACAAGATGATAACAAAATAAGGATGGAGAACAATCCAAGGGATGACCATGTTCAGCAACCACCCTACAAGAGGCAGAACGTAGCAAGGGCCTACACTGTTGGGCCAGAGGAGAAGAAAGAGTATGCTGGAACCTTACCTCTGTGTAAAAAATGCAAATATCACCATACTGGATCGTGCACTACAAAGTGCGGAAATTGCGAGAGGATTGGTCATCAAACTAAGGATTGTAGGAGTCTAGCTGTCGCAACAAATCAGAGAGCTCCGGTAACAAATCAAAGGACCATGGTTACTTGTTATGAATGCGGAGAGCAAGGGCACTACAAGAGTAATTGCCTGAAGTTGAAAAACCAGAATCGTGGGAATCAAACTAGAAATGGTGAAGCTTGGGGAAGGGTGTATGCTTTGGGAGGAGGGGAAGCAGATCAGGACCCTAACAACATTGCAGATAATGTTGATGCTTAAAGAAAGATTTTCCCCGCCTTGCATAGTGAAACTTAAGTCAAAACCTTCTTATACTCTATTCCCTAGAGAGATTTACTTTGTACTTTCCTTTAAATTTCGTTGTATCGCGTGGATGTTTTAAAAATTCTCTATCAAATTTATGTGTATGAAAATTTCACCGGTTATACGTTAATCCTCTATTTATTTATGCAAGCTATTCTTTAAAATTATCATCGTCTTATAAACATTTTTGTAACCACTCAATAAACCATTTTATTACCATCATATAAATTATTTTACTATCATCTTATGAGTTATTTTGCTATCGTCTTATAAACTATTTTATTGTCATTTCACAAACTATTTTGTTGTCATCCTATGAACTACCTTGTCTTCATTTTATTAATTATTTTGTTACATAGTAAAATTATTTTGATACTACCTTATACATAACACTAGTTTGACGAAAATGAGCGTTTCATCGTTAGTCCTCAATTATACATAGCGTGATCACCTATGTCTAATTCGGGAAGGACCATGCTATGCTGAGAGTAGTCACCTTAAACTTTTGTCAAAAATCAAATTTCTACTTATATTCCCAAAAAGCAAGATTTTGTGTGCGTATACGTAAGATGTGCATGTTGCGGGCATTTGTTTTAATAAGCATAGTAACTAAGTAGACCTTTACACCACCTTACTGCATAGAGACGACATCACCTTACACCAAATCCTAAGCCGAAGAGACGAGACGCATCACTAGTCACCCTAGGACGATCCATCAACGATTTTGGTTGCCATTAAGGAGTTTGCGAAACCCCCATCCAACATCAACTTAATGCTGTAGAACTTAGTAATTTTGACGTCATCATAATTCATAGGTATAGATTCGTTATCACCCTAGAAGGGCAAAAGTTGTAACTGATGCTTTAAGCCGAAAGGAACGGATAAAGCCACTTAGAGTCGAACTTTGGTAATGACGATAAATTTGAACCTACCGTCACAAATCTTGAATGCTCACGCTAAAGCGATTAAGGAGGAGAATGTCGAGAATGAAAATCTTCGTGGTATAAACAAGGAATTTAAGACTCGTCCCGGTGGGACTCTCTATATTAAGAAAACGAAGTTGGTTACCATGTTTTGGAGAATTAAGAGAAGTATTCCGCAGCAAATATTCGCACCTCTTCGTCAACACCACTCCAGAAGTCAACTCAAACTGAATTTTGGGACAAAACTATTTTAACACGGGGAGACTGTGACAACCCACAATTTTTCAAGTCATTTTACTAAACTCAAAAATATTTACTTTAAAACTTTACGTATTTACTTTTACGAATAACCGTTAAGTTAAATCGCGTAAACAGAAAAACAACTCTAAACGTAAACCGCCATTAAACAAATATAAATTTACGTCAAATATGTGTTATATGACTTTTACGAATATAATTTATAATTCTACAAATTTTATTTTACAAGTTTTACGTAAAACGCTTACGTATACACTTATGTACATGCATGCATGCAAATAAACCAACACCACCTTATTTATACATACACACATATATATAAATATATCATAATGTAAAATTTAAATACATTTCCACCCACTTTTGCATAAGATGTCGCCCCCTCTATATGTAGTATAAGAAACATCATTTTATGCTAACATGTGACACTAACTCTTCACACAAAATACTATCACATTTCAAACAAATATTTACACTACAATTCGTTTAATAATAAACACTTTTCTTGAACCTAACAATTTCTCTCCCCCTCTACCCTTTTTCGTCCACCCAACCCACACACACAAACCATACCTACCAAAATAAACACCCTATTATCCAACCTAACTCCTTTTTACCTCTCTTTAACCACCACTTTTACCTTTACAGCTTATTAACCAAATCTATTATCCAATACCCTATTTATATGCTATTAACCAATACACCCTAATATCTAGATCTATTATCCAACACCACCTTTACATTCTATTAACCAAGGCACTCTATTAACCAACTAATACTTCCACTATATAAACTAACCACCTAACTCTTCTCATTCACACTAGCAAAATTCACACATATCTTCTCTCTAGTTCTCTCTAAGTTTCAGCACACACAAGAAAGCAAGAAACAAATTGGGTTTGATCAATTTCAAGTATTTTTTCAAGAAGTCTTAAGGGTTTTAGTGATAATCAAATAATACTTGGGGTTTGATTTAGGTGTTAAACTAGTATTCTCATCAACTCATCTTCTAAGGTTCATCATTATCACCTCATATTTTCATTCCATATAATCTCTTCATATCATCTCATTCATAAACTTATATCACCAACTAGTTTGTATTATTAAAGGTTTTCTAAAAGAAACAAGTAAATCTTTAAAAATGTAATCTTGTAAAAATATTATAAAAATAACAAATAAAACATGTTCATACATATATACAATTTATTTTTTCACTATATAAATTATTGTTGAAATCATAGCTTTGTTGTTAAAATACTTAATTATAAACCAAAAATAATTAAGTTGTATATTTTAATTCATGATCTTGATATATTATTTATTCTTGATAAATTGATAGAACGAAATAGGTTAGTATAGATTTGTTGTTGTCGTGATAGATTGTGAAAATTGGTGGAAGGGACTAGGTTAGTATGGAGTTGCAATTTATGAGTGAAAAATAGTAGTAGATTGGAAATAAAATAGTTGTTGTCCTAATTTTGTTTAAACATTTTCAAATAGTAAACCTAGTCATAAATAGCTGAGGCCTTGAAAATATGATAGTAGACTTAAATAAGAACGCGTGGATATAAAGAACGCAAAAATCAGACTTAAAACGAATGAGATATGGCCATTTAAAGTTCGTATAAAAACTTGTATATTTTCCGGCAAAACTGTTTTGTGCACTTTATGTCCAGATTACAAAAGCGTGTTTTGACCCGTTTCGGATCCGAGTTGGGGAAAATTTATTAAAATATTTTGTATAGCTCGACTTTATGCAAAAATGTAGTATTTGCTCGTTCCTTGAATCCTTATAACGAAGAAGTTATGACAATTATAAAACTGGACCAGAATGCATATTTTATAAAAATAGGGTGCTGTTTGTATTTTAAAAAGAGGTTTTCAGGTGTTTTCGAGTATGTTTGAGTTATAAAATCCTTAAGAAATATTATAGTATAACTTATATATTATTTATACGTGTCGTAAAATATTATTTATTGAGCTAGATAGGATTTATTATATTGGTTACTTAAAAACAATATTAGAGTGTATGATGTCGGATAAAAATGGCGAATTAGACGTAAACGTTATTTTGACTTATAAAACTAAAACGCAAAGTATTAGGTGGTGATATAACGTTATAAAAATATATTGCATCATTTCATTTCAATTGCATAATTCTAAATTGACCCATATTTAATTGAGTTGCATTTTAGATTAGTTATGACGTTTTCCCTTGCCTTATATTTCCAAATTCAATACTCTCATTTAAAGTGAGTTTATAGCGTCATTTTAACTTGTTTTACAATTACTTTACAAATCTCGGGGTGAGATACATTTCTTGTTTTTACAATAGGACGCAAGTACAATAGTTTACAATGATTATTGATGCGCCTAAGTACCCACAACCCACAATGTCCATCATCATGAACCGTTAATTAACTTGTGTAAGCGCGAGTGTTATAAATAGATCTATTGAGATTGACATCCCTGTCCAGGTAAGCAAATGTATTACCACGGACGTATACCATATCGAAGTCTGGAGGGTCTCGGGTTGGATCCTTGCAACGGGAAAATGTTATATTTATACAATGTCTTCGTTTCGGTGTCACGAGCTTAGTGCAATCAAAAATTACAATTTTATTTGGCATTATATGTGTTACATGTCATACAACTCAAACCTTGCGGTCCATAAGTATTATTTATTTAAACCTAATACAATCAAACCTGCGGTCCTACCCATAAGTATTATAAATTTAAAATCTATGAACTCACCAATTTTATGTTGACATTTTTAAGCCTGTATTTCTCAGGTATAACTCGTATGGACATTTAGGAAGTGCATTGGAGTCTGCATTCATCAAGACTATTTTTCATGGAATTTCTCTTGTCCTTATTTTTCTCTTGTTGTATTTAAATTTTGATTTTTTTGGTGATTGCAAACTCATGGGACCAGTGTTAAAACTTTTTATTTTAAATGTATCATGGGATATCTTTTAATGACAGCATATAATGGTCGTTCTATTCTATCATGTGCTTATGTATTATGATCTAATGCCCTCGGTTACCATTCTGCTGCCATATATTTAGGGAGAGAACTAGGTTGCATATTTTACCTAGACTATAATTGTTTTCATGAACATTGCATCATAAAACTTTTTCATATGCATACACGCTACTTGCTTACATGACTTACACTTGTGTTTATTTTCCCTTACGTACATTTTTACACACTGCCTTATGTGTTTTTTTTACAATTGCCTTATATAAAAAGTTATTTATATAAATACTAAAACTTTCCCCAAGACATCGTGAGTGATGCAATGATCTTTAAAACTTTTTCATGTCTTTTACATAATACCGTTTTTACTTATAATCATTGAATTGTCACAGTCGCCGATCCCTCTAGTTACTTACATTCGACTAACTCCCGAGTTTGACACCCGCCCCTCATACTGTTGAACAGCTATGCCACCTTGTGATCCCATCACTTGGAAGCATGCCCGACTACTTCGAAACACGACTGATTTTTTTTATTTTATCCTTAGAGTTGAAGAGATTGCCTTAACACAAAGGACAATTCAATGAGCTTTGAAGCCATTGAAGAGTTGATAACTACAACGTGTGGCTGATGCGTTGGCAACTTACGAGACTAATCAGAACACAGGAAATGGTAACGGAAATGGTAATGGAAATTGTAATCCCCCAAATAGGGGTCGCAGCGGAATAATGAGTCCGGGAGCGTTACTTCATAGATCAATAGCACAAGATATGAGAACGACCTCTAAAAGAGTCGTTTAAAATACGATACATTGGATTTATTGAAATTGTTTAATACAAAGCGCAACGGCTTAAATTGTTCAACATTTGATAACAAAGATTTTAGATCATAACAAAAATCCCAAGATGTAATGACTCCAAATCTTTTATGCATGACTCCCCAAAAGAGTATCCCAATGTATCCTTAGCACCTCGTGCCTCATTGACCTGAGAAAACATGCTTTAAAACGTCAACATAAAGTTGGTGAATTCATAGGTTTATGTAAATATAATGTAGGACCGCAAGATTTCCAAGTGTATGATAATGCAACAGATGCAAACATCACAAAGTGTAATTACGTTTTCCTAAGCTCATGACACTAAAGCTCGACATGTATGAATGTAATATAAATATTGCCACATTTCTTGTGATGATGTTTAACCCGAAACATCCCGAATCTGACATAGTATACATCTGTTGGTTCATTCAGTGACACCAGTGAGAGGTACTCATCCAGATGGGGACGTCAACCCCAAATATATCTATTTATAACACTCACGCTCACACAAAGTAATTTACAGTTCATGATAATGGGCATAGTGGGTTATCGCTACTTAGGCAAACACGTAATCATGATAAAATATACACTTGCGTCTAATTTGTAAAACGATGCATGTTTCTCACCCCAAAAATATATGTAAAACAAGTAAAATGTGGGGCTATGAACTCACCTTAGTAAGTAGTCCTCCGTGAATGGTAATATACCCAAGTATGGCAAATGAATCACACCTTCAAATACCTAAGTAAATACGGCCAATCTTAGTCTACAAGTTTAGGCTAACGACTTCATGTATAAACTACAATAATTTACGAGTTTATATATATTGTTATCACTTGTGTGGTGGTGTACACGTTTATTGTATTTGTTTTTCTCGTTTGCTCTTGGGAGGGTGTACGACTATTTACTTTTAAGTTTACACGGTGTTTAAGTATTAATAATAAATACACCTATTTAATATTCGCGTGACTTTAATTATATAAGTATCTGTATTATACCACGACTAGTCTGATACCATAAGTGTTCATTTAAATCACTTGATTATATAAAATACCCTTAGGTTTTCATAAGTGGCAAAAACAGTCCCTATACTTAAAAAAAAGAATATTTACCGTTTACACCTCTAAGTTTCCATGTTGCTACGTTTAGTCCCTCTACTTTACAAAAATTACATTTTAATTCCTTATGAGTTCCAAACAGTCCCTTAAGTTCAGAAGTGTCAAAAACAGTCCCTTAACTTTATAAAAACAAATTTTGACAGTTTTATACCCTCAAGTTTCTACTTTTACACTTTTAGTCCACTAACTTGCAAAAGTTGCATTTTAAGTCCAATTAAAATTTAAAAAGTGATAAAAGCCTTCATTAGTCTTGTATAAGCTATATAAAGTGAGTTACAAATTCGTTATAGAGTTTGTTTGAGTCGTTGTTGGATACCAGAAAGTTTCAGGAATGTGAAAATTGGTATTATTAATACACTGCAATATTAAACACTATAGCTAGCAGTACAACTCTGCTAGCAGCCGTACTTAACTTTTCTGCTAGCAGTACTAAACTCTGCTAAGATAACTTCGGCTAGGCAGTACTAACTTCTGCTAACAGTTACCTTAACTATCTTCTTAGCCTCTCAGGGCCAGTATTAATTTCTATTTAGCCTCGTATCATACAAACCAATTAGTGAGTTACATTTCGGTGAGTTTGTTTGAGGGGGGGTGGGGCTCGTGTTGGACACAAGCCGCGGGGCTTATGGTCGTCTTAACTTATTTCGACATACCCAAAACAAACCTGTTTTATATACGATAGTGTACACATCCTTGATTGAGCAGACGAGTTGTTAAGTATTATGTACGTGACAATGAAAGTGTTTCGTTTCCAAACGAGATATCAAAACCACTTAGGTTAAAAATATTTTACGTGTGTCATGTCACTATTTAAACATCATGCTTATAATACAAGATCTTTTTACGTGCATTATGGCTTTTGGCATTCACACACAAGTCTATATATGTTGTCTTATTGTAGTCGTGGAATGGGTTGTGTCATGCTAGGCACGACCCATTTTTAGCTTGTTAACACATAATAACCTTGCCTTATGACACATGAAGCAAACATGAAACTTAAATATGAACATAGGCTAAGACACCTACAAGGGTCCTAGCTTCATGAACGTGTGTGTCGTGTAGTTGTGTGGAAACTCGACTTGTATATCCCAAGCCTTAGTTTAAACCGAATCTTTCTTGCTTTCAAACCCTTAAAGTATAAAATTAGATTGATGATTACTAGTCGTGATGTCGGGTTGTGTGGATAGTTATTGGCTGTGGTAACCCGAAACAAATAGAGCAACAAGGTTGGTATTTGCTAGGGTGTTGTTAAATGTGTGAGTGTGGAAACACTCTTAGTTGTAAGTCTCTATATTTATAGGAGGATTATCTCCATACCACTTCCTAAAACCATGTCCCTTTGCTAGCTAAGAGTAGTAGTTTAAGTACATGTGTTGGTGGTTTTTAAGGTAGTTTAGGCTTTCTTAAGCACATGTATTAATGAGTTTTGTGATGTACAATATTTGCTTGGGTGGTTTGTGCGTATGCCGCAGGTATCAAGGCACAAGAGGGAGTAAAATGGTTATTAACCATTGGGTAATAGGCTAACTAGGAACATATTATACATGTTTTAATTAAACATGGGTTGTACAAGTACTTAGGGATCATTAGGAGATTTTCTAGTTGCTTTAGTCCCCTCATTCGGCCAACATAGGCTTTTAACATAAGAATTGATTTAATTTTGTGTTTAAGGTTTAACAGTGGGTATTGGTTTGAGTCTAGGTAAGTCTAGGTATTTCCGGGGTGTGTCTAAATGTATTTTATTGCGAAACGTAAGCCTTTTACGTGACCAATAAAATAAAATATGCAAAGTTAATAATTATCTTCTTAATAATTATATAACACTTGTTTGACATAAACCTTAATTTATTTGGTGACCGTTTACGTTAAATGATTATCTCTAGTCTACGCGATTTAGCTTAAAAGTTAAATTAAAAGTAAACGCGTGTCGGACTAAAATAAATAGTGAAGGATAATAGAGTCGTAAAATGACCTGAAATTGAGAAATGTTACAGTCTCTACCCGTTTAAAAAGCGTTTTGTCCTCAAAGCTTAGACCTTTGTGTTGATGGATGAGCCAGGTTTTTTGAAAAAGTTGTGGGTATTTTGTTTTTTTGAACTGAATCTTTCACGTTCCCAGATGAATCGGAACTCTCCTAAGTTCACGCGAAACCGTTAACCAATGGTATCCGGCTTCGCTTCAATCGTTTGACCTCCCGTTCCATGATTTCAACAGGCTCTTCCACAAACTGGAGCTTATCGTCATTGTGAATTCCTTCTAACGGCATGACTAATGGTTTGTCGGCATAACATTTCTTCAGATTAGACACATGGAAAGTATGGTGAACTCTGCTCAACTCTTGAGGAAGTTCTAGCCTGTAGGTAACTTTCCCAACTTTGGCTAACACCTTGAAAGGTCCGACATATCTCGGGTTCAACTTACCCCGCTTACCGAATCGTACAACCCCTTTCCAAGGTGAGACCTTGAGCATAACCCTATCCCTAACTTCGAACTCCATCGGCTTTCACTTCAAATCAGCGTAGCTCTTTTGTCGATCCTGAGCAGCTTGAATTCTCTGCTTGATCAGGACGATCTTTTCCGTTGTTTCTTGGATCAATTCTGGACCAGTCAGTTGAGCTTCTCCAACTTTGGCCCAACACACAGGTGATCAACATTTTCGGCCATAAAGTGCCTCATAAGGTGCGGCCTTTATGCAAGCGTGATAACTATTGTTATATGAAAACTCGACTAATGGCAAATGCTTAACCCATCATTTGCCAAAATCGATCACGCAAGCACGTAGCATGTCCTCGAGAGTTTGGATAGTTCTCTCGCTCTGGTCGTCGGTTTCTGGATGATACGCAGTGCTCATACTTATATCTGTACCCAAAGCTTTCTGAAATGATCTCTAGAAATTTGATGTGAATCTCCCATCACGATCACAGATGATTGAAACAGGTATTCCATGTCTTGCTACTATCATGTTCAGGTACAACCTTGCCAACTTGTCCAATGGGTCATTCTTCCTTATTGGCAAGAAGTGAGTAGCTTTTGTATTCGAATCCACCAAATCCTAGATGGCCGCAGAGATATTGACCCCTCCACTACCCCACAGCCCTCCCCCCCGCCTCGAACGGCTACCCCTTCCCCCCCCCCCCCACCCCTCACGGAAGTTTGGTGATAAAATCCATCGTGATATTATCCCACTTCCACTCGGGTATTGCTGGTTGTACTAACAATCCCGATGGCCTTTGATGTTCGGCTTTGACCTTTGCACATGTCAAGCATTTGCTAACATAGGTGGCGATGTTAGCTTTCATATTGGGCCACCAATATAGCTTCTTCATGTCTTGGTACATCTTTTCAGAACCGGGATGGATAGAATACTTCGACTTGTGGGATTCGTGCATAATCACGGATCTTAAGTCGCCATAGCATGGTAACCAACTTCTGTCGTTTAAACATAAAGTTCCGTCGGCATGTGGTTCCAACTTTTCATTGGGTATGTCCTTTCTGATCATACCACCTACATCTTGATTCTCAAGGTTCTCTGGTTTCAAGGCTTCGATTTGAGCTTTAAGTATTTGTTTAGGAAGATCCAAGCCAATAGTCATAACTAAGGCTCGAACCCGCAATGGCTTAATCCGTTCCTTATGGCTCAATGCGTCGGCCACTACTTTTGCCTTCCCCGAGTGATAACGAATGTCACAATCATAATCACTCAGCAATTCTAGCCATAACGGCGTATGCTCATGTTAAAGCTTTTTTTGATCAAGGGTGTGTTGTAACTTTTATGGTCGCGTCGAAACACGTGCATTGGGTCCATTATAGGTAATGTTGCATTTTTAGAGCAAACACTACCGATCCAAGTTCTAAATCATGAGTGGTGTAGTTCTTCTCATGAACTTTTAGTTATTGAGAAGCATAGTCAATCATCTTCTCTCTCTGCATTAACACAGCGCCTAAGCCTTTGTGTGAAGCATCACAATAGACCACAAAGTCTTCGCTTCCTTCAGGTAAAGCCAAAATTGGCGCACTGCACAACTTCTGCTTTATTAACTGAAAAGCATTTTCTTCCTTTTCACCCTAGTCAAATTTGATTCCTTTCTGACTAAGCTTCGTCATTGATTTAGCAATCTTCGAAAATCCTTCAATAAACTTTCGATAGTAACCAGCAAGACCTAAAAATTGGAGAATCTCTGTCGGTGTCTTAGGAGGATGCCAATCTTTTTGATATGATCTATTTGGCTGGGATCTACATGTATGCCTCTGTGCTATTAAGGGTCATGACGAGATATTGTCTTTCGGGATCCAAAATTCACATTTCGAAAACTTGGCATACAACTTCTCATTCTTGAGCAATTCCAAAATTGCCTTAAGATGTTCTTCATGCTCTTTCTCGTCCTTTAAATAAATAGGTATGTCATCAATGAAGACAATTACAAACTTATCCAAGTAGGGCTTACACACTCGGTTCATGAGGTCCATGAATACCGCAGGTGCATTTGTTAGCCCAAATGGCATAACCTGAAACTCGTAATGACCATACCGAGTTTGGAATACCTTTTTTTGGAATGTCTTGCTCTCGTACTCTAAGCTGGTGATAACCCGATCTCAAATCTATCTTCAAATAAATATTGGGGGGAGTTGATCAAATAAATCATCGATCCTCGGGAGTGGACAACGATTCTTTACTGTCAACTTATTTAACTCGCGGTAGTCAATGCACATCCTGAATGAACCATCCTTCTTTTTGACAAACAAGACCGGGGCTCCCCAGTGTGAGGAACTAGGTCTTATGAAGCCTTTGTCGGAAAGCTCTTGTAGTTGTTTCGACAATTCCTTCATTTCGAACGGTGCCAATCGATATGGTGCTCGAGCTACGGGTACGGCTCCTAGAATTAAGTCAAATCTGGAATTCCACTGGTAGAGTTGGGGGAAGACCCGGCAAGTCCTCAGGAAACACTTCACGAAAATCTCGGACGATTGGTACGTCCTTAATTTGCTTTCCGTCTGACTTCTCGTCCTCTTTCTTGGCGGATATCTGTGCCAAAAAGATCTGACATCCTTTTGCCATGAACTCTTGAGCCTTTAAACATGAGATAATGGTCAACCGAGATTTTCTCCCATCGTTACTTTTGTTACCACAAAAAATCAAGGTTTCATTCCTATAGGGGATTCTATCATGTTTCTCATCACACACGATCACGGCGTGACACCTTCTTAACCAATCCATGCCGATAATAACGTCGAAACTACCCAGTTTTATGGGCATTAGGCCTATATTGAACGGATGGTTTAAGAAGTTTAAAGTGCAACCCCGTATAATAGTGTCTACCCCGACTATTTTACTTTCAGCTAATTCCACAATCAGTGAACTAAACGCAGAAGATATAAAGCTCCTATCAGCACCAGTGTCAAATAAGATAGATGCATAGCGGTTGTTTAAGAGGAACGTACCCATGACGACATTGGAGTCCAGGTTTCTTGATGCATTCCCTCTTTTCTCTGCATTCCCAATTGCATACACCCAGCCTTGTGCATTCCCGTTTCCTCCATCCTTATTCTTCAACTTTGGACAATCTCTCTTGAAATGTCCTGGAGCTCCACATTCAAAACAACCATTCCCTTTGGGATTTGCCTCATTGCCCTTTTCAGTATTAGCACCATTTGTGTTGCCAGAACTCATGCAGTCGCGGGCAAAGTGCCCTACCTTGTTGCACTTGTGGCACTTCTGAGTACACGGGCCATTGTGATGAAAATGGAACTTGGTGCACATGGGCAAAGATCCCCCATACGGCTTCTTCTCACCAGTCCCCATATTGTAGACCTTGGTGGCATTCTGCATCTTGAAGGGTTGTTGTTGGTGACCATGGTTGTTTCTGGATGAATCATCAGCCTTCCTTTTGTTGTCAAAACTGTCTTTCTGCATAGGTGCGGAGTTTCTGATCCATCAAGTCGTTAGCCAACTCAATAGTCTCATCCAACTTCTTGGGTCTGCAGACTTGACATTTCCATAAATGTTATTAGGAAGTCCACTGATGTACTTGTCAACCTTTTTGGTTTCATTAGCAACAAACTTGGTACATATCAGGGTTAGCTCTTGGAAATGTTCCGTGTATGCTAGAACATCGTTCCCTTTAACCTTTAGGTTCCACAACTCGATTTCTAATTTCTTGATTTCACCCTGCGGATAATACTTGTCCGTCATCTTCTTCTTGAGTACTTCCCAACTCATTGAATATGCATCAGGACCTAAGGTTCTTATCTGACCATTCCACCAAGTCAAAGTAGCACCTAACAGAGTGCAGGTGGCAAACTTAACCTGGTTTTCAATAGCACAACCACTGATATTGAAGACAGACTCCATCTTTTCAATCCACCTGGTTAAACCGACAACGCCTTCAGTTCCTTTGAAGTTTAAAGGTTGACATTTCATGAAGTCAGTGTAGAAACAAGGACGCGTAGTTTGCACATTTCTTTGGTTATCCCCGTATGAACTGTGGCTTCCATCTCCGTTGGTGGAGTTTCATAGAAGTGCATGATCAATCATAACTTGAATAGATTATGGAGTCATGTTATTTGGGTTAGGATTATTAGGAAGGGTATTCGGTCCTCGTCTTGTCACAGGTGCCATGATTTATCTAAATCATAAGAGACAAAACATGAGGTCAAAATTATGACAAGATATATAATAATTTACAAATGAGACAACAACACAAGAGAGGTATACAGTACAACATAACACATCTATTTCATTCATAACTTGGAAAATTTTACATGAAATAGTTTTTAGCACACAAAATACAATACAAAAGATCTAAGGCTATGCTAGCGGGGAAACCCCCTAATACTTAACATGCCTGTATAATGACCTAGCAAGACAAAATAACATAAATCACTAGATGTGACTGTTAGCATCCCCAGAAGCATCCTGGTGATCTGGAATCCTAGCATCTGGTCCTAGCTGTCTAGCTCTCTGCTTCCCTCGCAGTGCTAACAACTCGGCCTGCATGTCACCCATCTCTCGTCTTATGTCTTTCATCACTCGGAGAATCTATACCATCTGTCCCTTACGTTTATGGTCAGTATCTCGAAGCTCTGCCATCTCAGCCTGTTGCATCTAAGAGCGAGTCTCATGTACTTGGTGCTGTGTCTGAATAAGAGTACCCTGCAGCTGTAGCTGTGTCTGATGTGCCTAGATCTGGGTCTCGTGTGCATACACATGATCACGGTGGGTCTGAAGCTCATGATGAACTATCTGACTCAATCCTATCAAGTGAGCTCAAGCCTCTCGGGAAGCATAGGCCTCCTCCTCCATAATCCATATTGTCTCTTGGAGAGTCATCCTATCCCCCATAAGTAAGTCGACCCGCTGTGAGTCCATGGCAACTCGCTGTGATATACTAGTCCTACCATCCTGAGCATCCTCTAGTAAGGCATACAAGTCCTGTACGTCACGCTCATGGAGCTCAGCAAGCTCTGTAATCCTAGTATTGACCTATCCCACAGTCATAGGTGCTACCTCAGGAACTGCCTCTGCCGGATCCACCCAAGTATCCCTAATACCATACCCAACCTCACTAATCCCTTGTCGTCTCGCTTCAGCATCTACGGTGCTGACAAACCCATAATCTGTCCCTCATCCTCCGATAGGTCTAGCGGTAGAACTCTCCCCGACCTCATACCTAGAGCCTAGAGTGGACAAACACAACCTCTTGCTAGGTGGCTGCTCGGACTCTGGAATATCATCCCTACGGTCAACAGGTGGTGGTATAACAGGCTTTGTTCCCTCAGGTGAGGAAACAAGCTCAACAGTAGGTACTACAACAGCGGAGTCGGTCGGAGCTAAGTGCTCCTCCTCCTCATCATCCTCATTATCTTCATCCCCTTTATCCCCATCCTCATCATCGGCATCATCCCTGGATGAATCATCGTCATCATCATCTCTGTCCTCTCCCCCGTCCATAGGGTAGTTAACCGGACCATCCTTTGTCTCATCATCCTCATACTCCTCTGGATCCTCCTCAGGATCCGACTCAGCAATATACCTTGGTGACTCAGCAGTGGGTGAATCGACAGGAGGTAATGGTTGCTCCTCAACCAGAAACACATGTTCATCCTCCAATGGTATATACTCAGGGTAATAGGCTCTGGCACGTAGTCAGGATTATGTAGTTGTATGAACATTGCCTCACGCTCATCCTCGTCCTGTGGTACTGGTGGTGTCTGTAGATCCTCTAGGTCTGGTATGTAATCCGGTGACGGTGGGGTTACAGGCTGCATAGGGTCTATCGTATCCGTATACGATGACTCGTGAAGAACCACCATTAGATATCTCTTCATCGGCTCCCCAAAATACCCACCTTGGCTCGGAGTCGGTGTAGACGGAAGTGTAGGTAACAGCAGATGATGCAAAAGACATGGCTACTGCAAGAAGCAAAAAAACTTATATAAGTATTAATTTTTTTTGACACTTATAGTAATATACGTAATATAATTTATATACTCGTATATCAATCATGTAAGCACTTAGTAACTACTAATGCTAAAACAATGTATGTCATGTAAGCACATATATTAGATGCAAACAAGTAATGCATGTATGTCCTGTGTAAATCCTGTTTGTAAAAGCAGTGTTAGAAAATGGTTATAGTCCAGACAAAATCTTTTGACCTGGTTCTCTATAACCTTGGCTCTGATACCCATCTGTAACACTCAAAAATCAGGGTAGCCGCGGGAATGCTAAATATCGGTAGGGGTTACTTCATAAGTATCAATTGCAAGATATGAGAACGACCACTAAACGTGTCATTTTAAAAAGATATATTGGATTAACAAAATGCTTGTTCATTACATAAGCTCATGGCTTTAAATTGTTCGACAATATAAGTAAAGATTTTGGTTTATAACAAATATTCCCAAAATATAATACGCCCAAATCTTTAGTACTGACTCTTTCCAAAGAGTGACCCCCAATGTATCTGAGCACCTCGTGCCTTATTGACCTGAGAAAACATGCTTAAATTATCAGCATAAAGTTGGTGAATTCATAGGTTCATGTAAATCAATAGTAGGACCACAAGATTTCCAAGTGTATGATTAAGCAACAGATGCAAACATCATAGAAAGGGTGATTACGTTTTCCTAAGCTCATGACACTGAGGCTCGACATGTATGAATGCAATAAATTGCCAATAAATGCCCGTGAATGATGTTCTAACCCGCAACATCCCAAATTCGACATGGTATACGTTTGTTGTCCGGCAACCCGGCACAGTGAGCGCTACTCACCCAAACAGGGATGTCAATCCCAAATAGATCTATTTATAACATTCGCGCTCACAATCTAGTAATTGACAGTTCATGATAAAGGGCTTAGTGGGTTATCGCTACTTAGGCAAACACGTAATCATAGTATAAAATGTACACTTGCGTCCAATTTGTAAAACAAAGCATGTTCTCACCCCAAAGATGTAAATCATTTAAATAATTGTAATAAATTAGGGTATGAATTCCATAGTAAATAGTTACTCTGAAAAATGATTAATTTATCCATGTATTGGCGAATGAATCACACCGTCAAATACCTAAGTAAATACGGCCAGTCTTAGTCTACAAGTTTAGGCTAACGACTCAATGCATAAACCACAACTAATCTTGATTGTTTATCTATATACTTCTTATCACTTGGTGGTAGGTGTATTTGTTTAATTGTATTTGTTTTTCCTGTGTGCTCTTGGAAGGTATACGACTTATATTTTAAGTTTACAAGGTGTTTAAGTATTAATAATAAATACACCTATTTATCATTCGCGTGACTTTAGTTATATAAGTATCCGTATTATATCACGACTAGTCCGATACCATAAGTGTTTATTTAAATCACTTAATTATATAAAATACCCTTAGGTTTTCATTATTGGCAAAAATAGTCCTTATAGTTTAAAATAGAATATTTACCGTTTACACCCCTGAGTTTCCATATTGATACGTTTAGTCCCTCTATTTTACAAAAATTACATTTTAGGTTCTTATGAGTTCCAAACAGTCCCTTAAGTTTAGGAATGTCAAAAACAGTATTATTAATACACTAGCAGTATTAACAATTTGCTAGCAGTACTAACTCTGCTAGTAGTACTAACTTCTGCTAGCAGTACTAACTTTGCTAGCAGTACTAACTTCTGCTAATAGTACTAACTTCTTAAGCATGGAAGTATTAACTTCTATTTTAGCTCGTATCATAACAAACATTAGTGAGTTTACAATACTTCATTAGAGTTTGTTTGAGCTCGTGTTGGACACAAGAAAGTTCAGGAATGTCAAAAATAGTATTATTAATACACTAGCAGTATTAACACTATGCTAGCAGTACTAACTCTGCTTGCAGTACTAACTTCTGCTAGCAGTATTAACTCTTTTCTGTGTTAGCCGTACTAACTCTGCTGCTAAGTACTAATTCTGCTAACAGTACTAACTTCTGACGCCTGGCAGTATTAACTTCTAAATTTAGCTATCGTATCATAAACCCATATAGTGAGTAACAATTTCGTTAAGAGTTTGTTTAAGCTCGTGTTGGACCCAAAGACGCGGGCTATGGTTTGCTAAAAACTTAATTCAACATTATTTCCAAAAACCCTAGTTCGCAAATACTATCGTGTACACATCCTTTATTAAGCAAGAGCGTTGTTAAGTATTATGATACGTAACATGAAAGTGTTTCCGTTTCCAAATGAGTTATCAAACCTCTCGGTTAAATATTTTACGTGTGCATGTCATATTTAAACATTCATGCTTATACACAATATCTTTGTTACGTGCTTTATAGCTTTTGGTTCACTACATAAGTCTATATATGTTGTATATTGTAAGACGTAGACATGGGTTATGTCATGCTAGGCACGACCCATGTTTAGCTTGTTGCTCGTATACTCCCTTGTGCACTCCTTGTATAAACCCTAGCGTGTGTTGTGGGTTCGAACGTGGCAAATGGGTGTGTATGTTTGCGGTTTAAGATCCGATGCCAAGAGTGTGTATATGTTTAAGTGTTTGTGTTTTGTAAGAGTGTAAAATGGTGAATATGTGTGTGTATTTATAGGCATATACTTAGTTATATCTCCTAGTCACACAAACTAAACCAAAACCGATCCAAGCCCTAGTGGTTTTGTGGTTTCTAGTTCATTAGACATAGTTTTGTTAAACCACACAAGTACTATTCTTAATTGCATAATCTAAGTACAAGATTTACCTAAGATATGGGAAATCCTATGATTTGTGTATATGTGATGCTTAGCCGCGGCATAGGGAAGAAAAAGAGAGACCAAGTGGTTATTAACCATTGTGTATAAGTTAACTAGGGAACATTTAGGACTAGTATTAATTAAAGAGAGTTTGTACATGTACTTAAGGATCAAAAGGAAGATTTCTAGGTGTATACATGTATGGGACGTGTGGGATACAAGTAGAAGTGTAGTTTTTGAGATCTTGCTAGTATCATACAAGTACCTAGGTTTTAATTACCTTAAAAATGTACATGTACTTAGGAGGTGTAAGGATTTAGCACCTGTGACAAATGGTTTATGTCTCTCTCTTGCCTATATTCGGCCAACATAGCCTTTTAACACAAGATTTGATTAAATTTTGTGTTTAAGGTTTATAAGTGGGTATTGGTTCGAGTCTAGGTAAGTCTAGGTATTTCCGGGGTGTGTCCAAATGTATTTTATTGCGAAACGTAACCCTTTTACGTGACCAATAAAATAAAATACGCAAAGTTAATAATTATCTTCTTAATAATTATTTATTACTTGGTTGATGTAAACCTTAATTTATTTGATGACCGTTTACATTAAATGATTATTTCTAGTCTACGCGATTTAGCTTAAAAGTTAAATTAAAAGTGAACGCGTATCGGACCAAAATAAATAGTGACGAATAATAGGAGTCGTAAAATGACCTGAAATTGAGGAATGTTACAGTCTCCACCCGTTAAAAGAGCTTTGTCCTCAAAGCTTAAGACCTTGTAGTGGATGACGAAGCCCGGTTTGTGAAAAGCTGTGGGTATTTCTGTTTGAACGAATCTTCACGTTCCCAGGTGAACTCAGGACCTCTCCTAGAGTTCCAGCGAACCTTAACCAATGGTATCCGGCTTCGCTTCAATCGTTTGATCTCCCGTTCCATGATTTCAACGGGCTCTTCCACAAACTGGAGCTTATCGTCAACATGAATTCCTTCTAACGGCATGACTAATGGTTCGTCAGCGTAACATTTCTTCAGATTTGACACATGGAAAGTATGATGAACTCTGCTCAACTCTTGGGGAAGTTCCAGCCTGTAGGCAACTTTCCCAACTTTGGCTAACACCTTGAAAGGTCCGACATATCTCGGGTTCAACTTACCCCGCTTACCGAAATGTACAACCCCTTTCCAAGGTGAGACCTTGAGCATAACCCTATCCCTAACTTCAAACTCCATTGGCTTTCGCTTCAAATCAGCGTAGCTCTTTTGTCGATCCTGAGCAGCTTGAATTCTCTGCTTGATCAGGACGATCTTTTCCGTTGTTTCTTGGATCAATTCCGGACCAGTCAGTTGAGCTTCTCCAACTTCGGCCCAGCACACAGGTGATCGACATTTTCGGCCATAAAGTGCCTCATAAGGTGCGGCCTTTATGCTAGCGTGATAACTGTTGTTATATGAAAACTCAGCTAGCGGCAAATGCTTAACCCATCCTTTGCTAAAATCAATCACGCAAGCACGTAGCCTGTCCTCGAGAGTTTGGATAGTTCTCTCGCTCTGGCCGTCAGTTTCTGGATGATACGTAGTGCTCATACTTATATCTGTACCCAAAAGCTTTCTGAAATGATCTCTAGAAATTTGATGTGAATCTCCCATCACGATCATAGATGATTGAAATAGGTATTCCGTATTTTGCTACTATCCTGTTCAGGTACAACCTTGCTAACTTGTCTAATGGGTCATTCTCCCTTATTGGCAAGAAGTGAGTAGATTTTGTAAG
>BQNB010066174.1:3310-34661 GCA_026074375.1 Tanacetum coccineum
TAGACCTGTTGTTCTTAATGAAGTTGTCTGAATGGCTCATACCCTAATGGAGTAGAAGTTACAAGCCAAAGCTGAAAGAATTGTCAAGAGCAACAAGAGAAAGTGGGAGAGCAACAACAATCAGGGTGGCAACAACAACAACCAGAGAAATTACCAGAACAACAACCGCCACAACCAGACTAACAATCAAAGACATGGGAATGCTAGGGCTCTGACCACTACTCAAAATGCGGGAGCAAACCAAACTGGGGTTGCTTCCAAATGTAACCGTTGTGGGCTATGTCATTTTGATCAGTGCCCACCAAAGTGCAACAATTGTGGAAAAATGGGACACAAGGAAAAGGACTGCAGAAGCAAGAATGTGGCTTCTGGTACCAATGCTCGATCAGCTGTAGTTTGTTATGAATGTGGTGAGAGAGGCCACAAGAGCAATGCATGCCCAAAGAGAGCTGATCGACAAAGTGGAAACGTGCGAGGTCAAGCGTATGTCGTCCGTGATGCCGAGCACAACCAGGGCCCGAATGTCGTGACTGGTACGTTCTTATTGAATAATCGTTATGTTACAATACTGTTTGATTCGGGAGCGGATAAAAGTTTTGTGGATGTTAGATTTAGCCATTTATTAGATATTAAACCAGCCAAATTAAATACTAGTTACGAAGTCGAACTAGCCGACGGAAAAGTGGTATGCACCAACACTGTTCTGAAGGGTTGTACTCTGAATTTACTTGACCACTTGTTCGACATTGATCTCATGCCAATAGAGTTGGGTACGTTCGATGTAATAATTGGAATGGATTGGTTGGTAGAACGCGATGCCGTCATCGTGTGTGGTAAAAAGGAGGTACATGTGCCTTACAAGAACAAGACATTAGTTGTTAAGAGTGATAGTGGTGCATCACGATTGAAAGTAATATCCTGCATTAAAGCAAGAAAATACATAGAAAGGGGATCCCAGTTGTTCTTAGCTCAACTTTCCTGAGGTGTTTCCTGATGATTTGCCAGGACTCCCACCACCTCGACAAGTTGAATTTAGAATTGAGCTTGTGCCCGGAGCTGCACCTGTCGCGCGTGCACCATACCGTTTGGCACTGTTTGAATTGAAAGAATTGTCGGACCAATTTAAGGAATTACTAGAGAAAGGGTTTATTCGCTCGAGCTCTTCACCTTGGGGAGCTCTAGTGTTGTTCGTTAAGAAGAATGATGGATCATTCTGTATGTGCATCTATTATCGCGAGCTAAATAACTTGACAGTAAGAATCGGTAGTTGTTCGTTAAAAGAAGACGTCATTCCGTATGTGCATCGATTATCTGCGAGTTAAATAAGTTAACAGTCAAGAATCAGTATCCACTTCCGAGGATTGACGACCTGTTTGTATCGAACCTTCAAGGTTCCAGCATATACTCGAAGATCTGATCTGCGGTGCTGGTTATCACCAACTCGAATTAGAGGATAGTAGATATCCCTATTACAGCTTTTCGGATAGGTACGGGGGGGGGGATACTATGAATTTCGAGTAAGTATGCGTTTGGTCTAACCAACGCCCCTGCGGTATTCATGGACCTAATGAATCGAGTGTGCAAGCCATACCTCGACAAATTTGTGATCGTATTCATTGATGACATATCTTATCTACTCCTCAGATTAAGAAGAGCCACGAACGAAGAACATTGAAGACATTTTAGAGCTATAAGAAGAAGCAATTGTACGCAAATTCTCGAAGGTGCGGATTTCTGGCTTGAGTCGGTAACAATTTCTCGGTCACGTGATAACACAATAAAGGTGTTCACGTGGCATCCTGCAAAGTGTTGAGGCTATCCGAAATTGGTCCTGCACGACAACACCGAAGGAAGTTCAGATGATTTTTGGGTTAGCCGGATATTACCAAAGATTCATCAGGGTTTCTCGTTAATTTCAAGCCTCTAAACTAATTATCCCAGAAGAACAAAAAGTTAAGAATGGGGTACGGAACGCGAGATGAGGATTATCCAGACTTTGAAGCATAAATTAGCTCCGCTCCTATCTGCTTTGCCTGAGAGAACTGATAATCTTCGTTGTATTACTGCGGATTGCGTTCACTCAAAGTCTTTGAGATGTTTGAAAGCAGAGGTAAAAGTGATCGCTTATGCCTCTCGACAACTAAAGAAGCATGAGGAAAACTACATGACCCATGACTTAGAACTGGGTGCTGTAGTGTTTGCACTTAGACTCTGGAGGCATTATTTGTATGGTACTAAGTGTACTGTGTACACAAATCATAAGAGTCTACAGTACATTCTGGATCAAAAAGAGCTCAACATGAGACAGCGGCGATGGATTGAACTTTTAAGTGACTATGATTCTGAAATTCGTTACCACTGGTAAGGGGATTATGTAGTGGCCGACGCCCTGAGTCGAAAGGACAGAGAACCAATAAGGGTTAGATCTTTGGTAATGACGGTACACACCAATTTACCTGAGAGAATACTCAATGCCCAGACTGATGCAATGAAAGAGGAAAACGTGAAAGCTGAAAATCTTGGAAGGCTGATCAAGCCGATATTTGAGGCCCGTTCCGATGGAATCCAATGCTTCGAAGGGCGAATTTGGTTACCGTTGTGTGGAGGACTACGGGATTTGATCATGCAATTTGAATCACACAAGTATAATATTCCATACACCCAGGGTACGACAAGATCTGTTTCAAGACTTAAAGAAGCTCTATTGGTGGCCGAACATGAAAGCTGAGATCGCCACCTATGTCAGTAAATGTCTGACCTGTGCCAAGGTTAAGGCTGAGCACCAAAAGCCATCCGGTCTACTTCAACAACCTGAAATCCCAGAGTGGAAGTGGGAGAAAATAACCATGGATTTCGTCTCAGGACTTCCAAGAACGCCAAGTGGTTATGACTCCATTTGGGTTATTGTTGACCGATTAACCAAATCTGCTCATTTCTTGCCGATAAAGAAGACTGACAGCATAGAGAAACTCGCCCAATTATACTTAAAGGAAATTGTATGTAAGCATGGCGTGCCTACGTCAATTATCTCTGATAGAGACAGCTTGTTTACATCAAGATTTTGGAAATCACTGCAAGAAGACTGCTTACCACCCAGAGACAGATGGTCAAAGCGAGAGAACTATTCAGACGCTGGAGGACATGTTGCGAGCATGCGTAATTGATTTTGGTAGTAGTTGGGATCGACACTTACCATTGGTCGAATTCTCTTACAATAACAGTTATCATGCGAGCATCAAGGCTGCGCCATTTGAAGCTTTATATGGGCGAAAGTGTAGATCGCCAGTTTGCTGGAGTGAGGTTGGAGATAGCCAACTCACTGGCCCAGAATTGGTCCGAGAGACAACAGAAATGATTGTTCAAATCAAGAATCGGTTGATAACTGCCAGAAGCCGTCAGAAGAGTTATGCGGATGTCAGACGCAAACCGATGGAATTTCAAGTGGGTGATATGGTTATGTTAAAGGTATCGCCTTGGAAGGGCGTAATTCGTTTTGGGAAACGTGGTAAGCTGAGTCCACGGTACATTGGGCCATTCAAAATCATAGAAAGAATTGGTCCCGTGGCATACAAGCTGGAGCTTCCTGATAAACTCCGTGGAATTCATAACACCTTCCATGTTTCGAATCTCAAGAAATGTCTAGCAGATGAAAACTTGGTTATCCCACTTGAAGAGATCCAACTTGACGACAAGTTGCACTTTATCGAAGAACCAGTAGAAATCATGGACCGCGAAGTGAAGCAGCTCAAGCAAAGTCGAATTCCTATCGTCAAGGTACGATGGAATTCCAGACGAGGTCCGGAATACACTTGGGAGCGAGAAGATTTCTTCAAAAGACATTACCCTCATCTTTTCTCGAGTAATAAGAAGACAAGATTGAGGAATCGAGCACCGGGACGGCGCTCCCTTAAGGAGGGGAGGATGTAACATTTCGTATTTAAGGTCACTATTTACTCCGAGCTTTATCTCTATTTTCCATTTTTAGCAAAGTTATTAATTTTACGTTTACCCGATTTAGTAAGAATTTCCCGTTCTTAGCTTTGCGTGAGCCGTATTTAGAAATCTATTCCGTCTTCGTGCCTTAAGCGGTTTAATATTCTCATAATATTTCCCGATGATTATAATTTACACCAATTTCATTTTCCGTTGTGTTTCGCGTTTACGTAAATTTCTAGCTTAAAACTCGCGTTTTACCTTAAACCTTACTTTCTAAATATTTACACTTACACTATACTTTAATTAAACATTTATAAAAAAATATATATATATTTTTTCACATTTCAAGGCCTATGGCCGGTTGGAAGCTTACACACACAACACACTTTTTACACTTTTTATAAACTACTCATTTCATTTATCTTCTCTATACATGCATATCTCTCATTCCCCTAGTTAGAAAAATTCAAAATCCTCTTCATTTCCTCCCTCTTGCTGCCGAAATATTCATCACCACCACCATCATCATACAAAATTTTTTCTACTCCTTTTATTCATTATAACATCACCCTAGTGTTGCTTGCAAAATTTGGTAGCTTTTCTTGAAGTTTTGAAGAAGTTACTTGTTTCTTGGTGATTCTTGAAGGGTTTTGATTGGGGTTTTGTTGGAGGAGTATCATCATCATTTGAGAAGAGTTAGAAGCATTATAAACTTTGGTTTTGGGTGTTCTTTGGTTCGAATCAGCCCACACAAGAGAAGGTGTTTGGTGTTTGATTCTCTAGCCCTAATCTTTCTTTTGTAGAGACTTAATCTTTCTATTTGTTAAGCCATTATCTTTTTATTTTTGTTTTCTTTGATTTTATCCCATGAAAATGGATGTTTTAAGTTCTGAATATATATGTGTGGTTATGTTCTTGAGGGTGTTTTCAATTAGTGTGGCATTGCAAGGTGGGTGATGATGATACAAAATGCAAGTTTTCAAAGGTTTTAAGGTGTAAATAATGGGACATGTTTTTTCAAAACAGTAGCAATTAATGTGTTGTGTTTATCTAATAATATTTGGCCTGGTGCCTTGAGTTAAATAACTGACTAAAAAGATACATGTATTCGCATCAATAGGATAGTTGGATGCTCAACCAACTATCATATTGGTTATGAGTAAGTATGGTCAAACAATGATAATAGGTCAAATCTGGACATATGATTAGAATACGAGTTAAACTCCAAATTTTTGCCATAAAATAATAGGTTTTAAAGATTGGGTCAGTGGTAGACATCTTAAGGAAGCCATATCCTTTGACCTCACCTTCATTGCTATCATGGTTTGGGATTTATTGTGCACATTTTTAGTAATGGGTAAGTTTTTTTTGATCTTTCTGTTTTGGTTAAACCACGGGCGTTAAAATGGGTTTTTCACCATAGTTACGTAGAAACTTTTGTAAAGTCATGAGACTTACATTTTTGGAAACTAGACACAAATAGATTTCTAGGAGTGAAAGCCTCATATATAGAACATTTGTGAGCTAGGAGATATGAGTCCATGAAGTCAAGTTAAAATCAGAAACCGAGTTTTTACGTCTAGTCTAAAAATTTAAAAACGTATAGTACACCGTCTGAGTACTAAAATAAAATTAGAAAGCGAACTTAGTAGATGTTCATTTTCCTATAAGACCAGGTCACAAGTAAATTTGGGATTAAAAAGGACTTGGGGAAGTTCTAGTAGAATGCCATGCTTATCTCGGAAACACATCTCATGATCACATGTTTAATTTTTACGTATGTACTTTCTACGTACTAAGTCACGTCACGTCTTTTAGGAGGTGCTTAGGAGTACTTCCCGCTCGTTTGAGACTTGTCATACTTTTGATTTAATTGTTCTTACGGTGAGTTCATAGCCTCGCCTTTCAACTTTTAAAATGTATTTATAAACCCCGCGAGGGAGATACATGCTTGTTTTATAAACTGAACACAAAGAATACTTTCATGGGCATGCCTGGCACAGCGAATACTGATGATTAATTGCATGAGGTAGCTATTGCCAAAGACCCAACTCATGATCTGATAATTGCTATAATGGACGTGCGAGCGCTAGTACAAGTAATAGATTTTTGGGTTGGACAGCCCTGTCCGGGGGGTATGATCGAATCCTTTTGAGAACCAGTCAACCGGACAAATTTGTATTTAGAATTTAGGTATAAGGTAATAATACCTAGTTATGGGGCAACATGAATTGCATACAAGATATGTGTTAACGTCAAGGCTCTCACGGTGTCTTGAGCTCATTGCACATAGAAACTTGATTCATGGCTTGTTTCGTACACTATACAGCTCAATCGATATGGAACAAACTTGTGTTCCTTTTTATCTCACTTACAAACTCTATGGATCTACTCAACATTTTGTTGACTCTTTATGTATGTTTTATCTCAGGTAGCAAGCTGGTGATGGAGCTGTGTACGAGGAAGTCTCGCTACAAAGTTTTTAAGAACTTGTATTTTGTTCACATTTATAAAATCTATTATCCATGTTTTGGAAAAACTTATGTTATGAATTTGGTAACAATCCTGTGGGACGTATGTTTAATTACTCTGAAATTTCTTTAAATGGAACAATGTTTTTAAACGCCTCTTTTCAAGTCGTTTTCTATATCCTTGTGCAATTTTGTATATTGAATTTAACACCCATGTTTCCGCTGGTGAAATTTGGAGGTGTTAAAGTTTGGTTCAAGAGTACACGGTTATCGAGAGAACTAGGTCAAAAAAAAATTTTTTTTTACCTAAACTATAACCCTTTTTATGCGCACTAAGACTCCTCGAAGCCCTTGTGTTAATCACGAATCATAGTTTTTCCATTTGCGTTTTTATGAAAATTTTGGGTGCATTATTACTGTTGAATATTCATTAATAAATATTATTTATGTCATTTGATATATATATATCGATTGATATGCTTATCCGCGAAGCATCAAGAATTGTTATTTAGATTTCAAAAATGAAATTTTTATATGTAACAAATATTATTGTGCATATTCATATTATTTATCGATCATCATGCATATTCCTGAAGCATCGTCATGCATTCGCATTCTCATATAAATTATTATTCATATAGTAATCCTTATTTATTTTAGCAACTTTGCAAATTCATCATGGCCTAACTTACCACACTACACCATAACGAGTTGCACCAGAGGCTGCGAAGGGCAGGCACCAGTCAACATGAACGGGGAACAACAGGTTGGGTTGAAGAGGAAGACCCAGACATGAGGGAAGAGGAGGGAAGATCGGAAGAAGATCAAGAAATGAAGAAGAAAGGGAAAGAGATGGAGAATGCTGATGCATGAGAATGGGACGGCCCAGAGTGGATACTTCCTTATCAGGGGGCGGACCCACTTTACCCTCCGCCACCTGCATCTGACTCCGAGTCTGAGATTGAGTTTGAGGAGGCTGAGGCTGAGGCTGAGGATGAGGCCGAGGCTTGAAGTTTGCACCTTATACACCTTCCTGTTCCTGCTTAATCCTGGACATGAGGCTGTTACCATCGGTAATGGCAGGACTAAACACACACTTAAGAGACTATTTCACTGACACTCAGGTTTGGACTAGGATCATCTTCATCTTTGCCGCTTGTTGGTATAACCCGAGGATCCCATTCCCGATGACATTAGGAGGTGATCTGGTTGCACCCTTCTTCACAGGGTCTCGACAAGATAGAGGAGGATGATGTGCGTGCAGAGAACAAACGACTCGAGGATGATGTTTGATGTGTGTTGTAGTGAGAACCGTACTAAAGAGCTTGGAGTGAGCTTGATCGTGCGACATGCATTTACCATTCATTTGAGTCGGTTGGTCTATTACGGTTGAGAATCTATTACCACTGCGTCTGCAGTATCAAGAGCCACCATATGCTCTACCTGAGGCTCTATTGGCTCCAGTTACTCATAATGATCCCAGGGATCCATATATTGCCGCACGTGATGCTGCCACTGCTCCTGCTACTGATAATGATGATTCACCTACTCAGAAGGAGACTTCACCATCTGAGCCACAAGGATCTCCACCTCGTGACTCTTAGTAGTTTAGTTTCATTAGTAGTATCTTTTATTCTGTAATCACTAAACTGAATCTTCAGTTAGTAGAATTGATGCCATTGGTTGTAACGATTTGTATCATTTTGTGAAACAATGCAACTATGTATTAACTCTTTTTGGTAATGAATGATGAAAATGGCTATCTTTTGATTTACTACTTGATGTTGTTGTGATTGTTATTATTGGTTCATTTGTATATGATGTGATTATGTCATTATATAAATACTCATTGAGGCTTTCTTTGTGTGTGATAGAATCATGCCACCAAAACCAATGAGCCAAGCTGCTATTGAGCGACTCATCACTGAGAGGGTCAATGCTGCTGTGGAGGGTTGAGCGATGAGATGAAAGGCAGGTAAATCCAAAGGGGACAAGGAACAGGAAACAGTTGCTAATGAAGATGGGGCCAAGGTGAGGGCGGTAGTGTTCAAGAATGTACCTTTTCGGGATTTATGAAGTGCAACCCTACGGTCTTCCATGGACACGAGGGAGCTGTTGAGCTAAGTAGGTGGTTTGAGAAAACGGAAATGGTTTTTGGGATAAGTGAATGTGCTGAAGCGAGAAAGGTTAAATTTGCTGCTGCCACACTTCAAGGGCGTGCCTTGACGTGGTGGAATTCCCAGGTTGCAACGATGGGATTAGAGGCTGCTAATCAGATCGGTTGGACTGAAATGAGAAGGTTAATGACAGAGGAGTTTTGCCCTATTGAGGAAATTCAGCGAATGGAGCACGAACTATGGAATTTGAAGGTTAAGGATTTTGACATAACTGCTTACACTAAGCGCTTTCATGAGCTGGTTCAACTATGTCCGGAAATGGTCCCGACCGAACGCAAGAAAATTGAAGCTTATATCCGGGGATTAACTGACAACATCAAGGGTACAATTATTGGATCCAAACCCACAAGCCTGAATGAAGCTGTACGCATGGCACATGCCCTGATGGAGCAAAAAGCTCAAGCTCGAATAGAAAGGATTACCGAGGGAAATAAAAGAAAATGGGAAAGTTCACAAGGTGGTAACAATGGTAATAACAGAAACAAAAATAGGGACAACACCCGCCATAACCAGCAAAACAATCAGAGGCAGGGAAATGTGCGGGCAATGACCACCGCCCCTGCTGAGCAAGGTGGGTATGCTGGAAACAAACCGCTTTGTAATCGTTGTAAAAAGCATCACTTTGGTTATTGCAATGTAGTATGTAGCAACTGTGGAAAGGCAGGCCACATGGCACGAGATTGTAAGGGCAAGGCTATAGCTACGGGTGCTAATGCGCGACCAACCGTGACATGTTATGATTGTGGAGAAAAGGTGCACACAAGGAACTATTGCCCGAAGAGAAGGGATCCACAAAGTGAGGAAGCTCGAGGTCGGCCCTACGTGATTAAAGATACTGAGAAGCAGCAAGGACCTAATGTGGTCACGGGGTACGGGTTCCTACTCAACACAATCGTTATGCGTGCTTTATGTATTATTTGACTAGGATCTGTTAAAAACGCTATCACGGTTGAACCTAGTTTTAGTCACTTGATAGACATTATATAGTTAGATAAGACACTAGTTATGAAGTGGAATTGGCCGATGGAAGGGTCGCTAGTACTAATACTATCCTAAGAGGATGTACCCTGAACTTATTAAACCACTTATTTAAAATTGACCTTATGCCTATTGAGCTGGGAACTTTTGACGTGTTTATCTGGGTATAGATGGTTGTTGATCAAGACGACGATATCGTATTGTGGCAAGTACGGTAGTGCATATACCATCAAGAAACCAAGAACGCTGGTAATTTGGGGGCGACCGTTAGTAAGTCCCGATTGAGAATAAATATCCTACTATTTACAAGGCCAGCAAATACATCGAAAGAGGACATCAGTTGTTCGTGGCACATGTAACGTAAGGAACCAAGGGAATAATGTGGGAAGATGTACCGATGATTGAGGATTTCCAGAGGTGTTTTCTTGACGACGTCCTTTACCGGGACTCCCAACATCCTCCGGCAAGTGGAATTTTAACCAATTGTAACTTGTACCAGGTGCTGACACCTGGTTGAGGGCGCCATCGTCTACGATTGGCACCATCGAGTTGATGGAATTTGGCGAACAATTGCAAGAAGTTATCGCAAAAGGGTTTATTCGCCTGAGCTCGTCGCCATGGGGAGCTCCAGTGTTGTTCGTTAAGAAGAAGGACGGATCATTCCGTATGTGCATCGATTTAACATAACTTCCAAAACGAGCTAAATAAGTTGAAGTTCATGAATCGGTATCTACTTCGTGGATTGACGACCTGTTCGATCAACTTAAGGTTTCCAGTGTGTACTCAAAGATCGTTCTCCGGGTATGGTTATCACCAACTCCGAATTTGAGCAAGAAGATTATCCCTTATTACTGCTTTTTTTGGAAAGGTCACGGTCACTATGAATTTCAAGTAATGTCGTTTGGTCTAACCAACGCTCCTGCGGTATTCATGGATCTATGAAACAGAAGTGTGCAAGACATACCTCAAAAAATTTGTGACACGTTATTCATTGATGCACCATTACTTATCTACTCCATGAATAAAGTATAGAGCTCGAAAAAACATCTGAAGATCATTTTAGAGTTACTCAAGAATGAGCAATTATACACCAAATTCTCGAAGTGCGATTTCTGGCTTGAGTCGGTACAATTTCTCGGTCACGTGATCAACAATAAAGGTGTTCACGTGGATCCTGCGAAGTTGCTGGCTATCGAAATTGGATCCTGCACGACAACACCGAAAGAATTCAGACAATTTTTGGGTTAAGCCAGATATTACCGAAGATTCATCGAGGGTTTTTCGTTAATTTCCAAGCCTCTAACTAAATTGACTGAGAAGAACAAAAAGTATGAATGGGGTATGGAAGAAGATGAGGCATTCCAAACTTTGAAGCAGAAGTTATGCTCCACTCCTATCCTAGCCTTGCCTGAGGGAACTGAAAACTTTGTTGTATACTGTGATGCGTCACACAAAGGTTATGGAGCTGTTCTGATGCAGAGGGAAAAGGTGATAGCATATGCCTCTCGACAACTGAAGAAACATGAGGAAAACTCCACGACCCATGATTTTGAATGGTGTGCTTATTATAGTCGTTTGCACTTAGACTCTGGAGACATTATTTGTATGGTACTAAGTGTACTGTGTACACAGATCATAAGAGTCTACAGTACATTCTGGATAAAAAAGAACTCAACATGAGACAGCGGCGATGGATTGAACTTTTGAGTGACTATGATTGCGAAATCCGTTACCATCCTGGTAAGGCCAACTTAGTGGTCGACGCCCTGAGTCGAAAGGACAGAGAACCAATAAGGGTTAGATCTTTGGTAATGATGGTACACACCAATTTACCTGAGAGAATACGCAATGCCCAGACTGATGCAATGAAAGAGGAAAACGTGAAAGCTGAAAATCTTGGAAGGCTGATCAAGGTGATATTTTGAGACACGTTGAGGAATCCAATGTCTTGAGGGCGTTTTGGTTACCGTTTATTTGGAGGATTACAGGATTTGATCATGAATGTATCGCACAAATCTAAAATTTTCCATTCACCAAGGGGTCAGACAAGATGTATATCAGACTTAAAGAAGCTCTATTTGTGGCTCCGAACATGAAAGTCGAGGAGATCGCCACCTATGTCGGTAAAAATGTAGCTTGACCTGTGCAAGGTAAGGCTGAGCACCAAAAGCCATCCGGTCTACTTCAACAACCTAAAATCCCATAGTGGAAGTGGGAGAAAATAACCTTTGGATTTCATCTCCAATGACTCCAAGAACGACAAAGTGAAAAAATGTGGTTATGACTCCATTTGGGTTATTGTCGATCGATTAACTAAATCTGCTCATTTCTTGCCGTATGAAGAAGACTGACAGCATAGAGAAACTCGCCCAATTTATACTTAAAAGAAATTGTATGTAAGCATGGCTTTGCCTCGTCAATTATCTCTAATAGAGACAGTGTGTTTACATCAAGAGTTTGGAAATCATGCACAGAAGCGATGGGAACCCAACCTGGGAATATGTGCCATGATTTACACCCAGAGACAGTGTCATAAGATGAGCGTCTGATTCACGAGAACTATTTAGACGCTGGAGGACATGTTGCGAGCATGCATAATTGATTTTGGTAGTAGTTGGGATCGACATTTGCCATTAGTCGAATTCTCCTACAATAACAGTTATCATGCGAGCATTAAGGCTGCACCATTGATGTTTTCCATGGGGTGAAAGGTAGAGCGCCAGTTTGCTAGGTGAGGTTGGAGATAGCAACTCATGGGCCTGAATGGTCCGAGAGAGTAACAGAAATGATTGTTCAATCAAGTATCGTTTGCTATACGGCCAGAACCGTCATAAAAGTTATGCGGATGTTAGACGCAAACCAATGGAATTTCAAGTGGGTGATATGGTCATGTTAAAGGTATCGCCTTGGAAGGGCGTAATTCGCTTAGGGAAACGTGGTAAGCTGAGTCCACGATAGATTGGGCCATTCAAAATCATAGAAAGAATTGGTCCCGTGGCATACAAGTTGGAGCTTCTTAATAAACGCCGTGGAATTCATAACACCTTCCCATGTTTTCGATTATCTCAAGATATGTCTAGGGGTATGAAAAACTTGTGTTTTCCCCTCTTGATGAGATCCAACTTGAGACAATTGTACTTTATCGAAAGAACCAGTTGAAATCCTGGAACGCGACAGTGAAGCAGCCAAGCAATAGTCGAATTCTATTGTCAAAGTGCGATGGAATTCAAGACGAGCATCTCGCTTAATACACTTGGAGCGAGAATGTTTCCTTCAAAAGAATTACCCTAATCTTTTCTGATTAATAAGAAGATTAAGATTGAGGAATCGAGCACAGACGGCGCTCCCTTAAGGAGGGAGGATGTAACATTCGTATTCTTAGGTCACTTATTTACTCGAGCTTTATTTCTATTTTCAGTTTTAAGAAAAGTTATTAATTTTATGTTTAACCGATTTAAGTAAAGAATTTCCCGTCTTAGCTTTGCGTGAGACGTATTTAGAAATCTATTCCGTCTTCGTGCTTAGTGGTTTAATAATCCTCATAATATTCCGTAGATTATAATTTACACCATTTCTTTTTCGTTGTGTTTCGCGTTTACGTAAAATTTCTAGCTTATAACTCGCGTCGTTTTACCTTTAAAACTTAACCATTATTTATCCTTACTTTCTACACAATACCTCTTATTTAAATCTTATAAACAAAAAAAAGAATTTTTTTTTTTCACCACCCTCAAGGCTAGGTCCGGTTTGTACTAATCCACAAACAACCTTTTCTCTTTACTATAATACCAATTATACTCTTGCATTTTTACCAGCATGCAAAGTAAATCATCCAACTTCAAAATTTCTCTCCTTCCTTCCCTTCTCCTTTGCTGCTGTCGTACACCATACCACCACCATCATCACTCTCACAAAATTTTCCTACTCCTTTTTATCATTATAACATCATCCTAAAGCCTCTTGCAAAGTTTGGTAAGGATTCATGAAGATTTGAAGAAGTTAGGGCTTGTTTCTTGGTGATTCTTGAAGGGTTTTGATTGGGGTTTTGTTGTAGGAGTATCATCATCATTTGAGAAGAGTTAGAAGCATTATAAACTTTGGTTTTGGGTGTTCTTTGGTTCGAATCAGCCCACACAAGAGAAGGGTGTTTGGTGTTTGATTCTCTAGCCCTAATCTTTCTTTTGTAAGCCCTAATCTTTCTTTTGTAAGCGTTATCTCTTAATCTTTAATCTTTCTTTTAATTTTAATCCATGAAAATGGAAGTTTGATTCTGGAAATACATATTTATAAGATGATGAGTTGTTTTAAGAGCTTAGGAAGGCATTGCATGTGATTGGTTAGAGTTAGGATTGATGTTTGGATAGGTTTTAGAGTGAAATATAGGGACTATTTTGGAACAGTAGAAAAAACAGGTTATAGCAAAAATATTTTGGCTTGGATCCTATGATTAAATTACATGATTGGAAATATAAATGTCTTAGCATCATAGGATAGTTGGATGCTCAACCAACTCCTTGGGATGAGGGAGTTATGGTCAAAACAAGAAAATATGTCAAATCTATACCTATGATTAGAAAACGAGTTAAACTCCAAGTTTTTGCAATAAAATGTTAGGTTTTAAAGATTGGATCCGTGGTAGACATCTTAAGGAAGCCATAGCTTTTGGCCTCACCTTCATTTCTATCATGGTTTGGGATTTATGGCCATTTTAGTAAAGGGTAAAATTTTTGGAAACTTTCTGTTTTGGATAACCAGGGGTAAAACAGTCTTTTCACATAGCTACAAAACTTTGTAGATTATGAGGCTGGCATTTTTGGAAACTAGACACAAATAGATTTCCAGGAGTGAAAGCCTCACATATAGAACATTTGTGAGCTAGGAGATATGAGTCCGTGAATTCGAGTTAAAATCAAAAACTAAGTTTTTACGTCTAGTCTAAAAAATTTAAAATGTATAGTACACCGGGATAAAATAAAAATTAAAAGCCGAAATGTAGTAGATGTTCATTTGCCTATAATACCAGGTCACATGTCATTTTAGGGTTAAAAAGGATTTGAGAAAGTCCTAGTGGAATGCCATGCTTATCTCGGAAACACATCTCATGATCACATGTTTAATTTTTACGTATTGTTACTTTCTACGTACTAAGTCGCGTCACTCCTATAGGTTGTCGGTGATTGTTGGTGATATCTCTCGATCTATATACTCAACTTCTTGATCCTTATCGCTTATTTGACTTACATTGAGTTCATAGCCCCACCTTTTCTCCTTTAATGGTTTTCTTAAATTATTTTTGGGGTGAGAATACATGCTTGTTTTACCGATTAACTTATCGGTTACTACTACAAAAGCGTTACATGAATATTTTTACTAAAGCTTTGGCTTGCTTATTACATGGTTTTGATATATGTTTGATAAATGGTGGTTTACCATTGGAATTATTGAAGTTTGAATTGCTTACTAAATGTTTTGAGAACATCGATTATCTATTTACAAAACCGTGAGTTTTGGGCACACTACTTGTTTTATAAACTGGACACAAGAAACTTTATGGTATGCTGCGTTGTGATTTTATGGGGGTGTTACAGAGTGGTATCAGAACACTCGTTATAGCGAACTAGGTCGTTTTCAAAACCTAAACTATAACCATTTTTCAAAAAAATTTAAGAGTTATTCTGACAGCCCTGTCCAGGGGTATGAATCGAATCCTTTCGAGCACCCAGTCAACGGACAATTTGTATTTAGAATTTAGATATATGGCATAATACCTACTTCAGGGGCAAACAAGAATGCATATGATATGCATTACCGTTAAGGTTTCGGTGTCATGAGCTCAATGCAATAGAAACGTGATTAATTGCTATAGTCCGTAACAACAAAGCCACTCGATGAACCAAACTTGTGTTCTCTTTTATCCCTTACAAACTTTATGGATTCACTCAATGGTTATTGACACATTACCTGGATTTCTAAAACCATACTTTTGAATGTTGTAACGCTACTCTTCTTACAGAAATATTTCTTGAACTATTTCAATACTGCTTTTACTTAAACCTATGAATTCACCAACATTATGTGTGACGTTTTTGCAAGTAATTTTCTCAGTTATTATATTTCTTAGCTGAGCAATGGGAGCATTTGCGTAGCGTGGATATCCAAAAACTTAAGGAACTGGTTTTTTTCACATTCGATAACATTTATCTTAAAATATACATTGAATCATGTTTGAACTCTTTTAGCCTTGGTGAAAAGGAAATTATTGGACCTAAATTTACTCTTAGTTATTAACTCGAATGTAAATTTTTATCAAACTCTCTTTGAGGTCGTTTACTGGTAACTGTGTACTTTTATACTATGAAGTAGCACCCCAAAGTGGTATTCCGCTGCGTTGTGATTTTATGGGGGTGTGACAGAGTGGTATCAGAGCACTCGTTATAGCGAACTAGGTCATTTTCAAAACCCTAGACTATAACCGTTTTTCAAAAAAAAATTAAGAGTCCTTCACCATTGTCTGATATCCACGCGCGCTTGCTCCCAGGTAACTTATATGCTATCTTTTGCATCTTTATTGCTATTACATTAATAATTAAGTATATAATACTTGGTTATGATTTCACTCTTCTACGTCTATCTTATGACGTCATATTATCTTCTTTATATTGGTCGGTTATATATACGCTGACCAATCCGATTATTGCGTACTCCCTGTTTTCTTTATTTTCTCCCTCAAAACGTCAATACTAGTACCATATAAGGATACCCGCACGTATATGAGCTACCTTTTTTTTTATCTCTTATGCTCAACTTCTAGATTGCTGTCTATTTATATAGAATGATTATGTGGTGAGTATTAACTAATTTACGTCGGTAGGTGCATCATCCTTGGTGTTAGGCTAACGTTATAGACATTTGGATGGTTACATCTGTGGTACTATATCTGTTGCCGTCACTGGCCGTGTAGTACACAAATTTATCAGAGGTATCCGGATGCTGTGTTGTATCTACTCGTGTATGAGTCACACAGAATGACTAATTGCGCCAGGGTATGCTATCAAAGCCTAAAGGCGCAATCGACTACGTAATAATAATTACTTAACATATGTATAGTACTATGGTACGTCTTAAATGAGTTTCATTTACTTCATATATATTGTGTAGCGATTGGCGGTTACCACGAAGCATTTACGCTACTTATTTCCCGTTTTGATGAGATTGACATTCAGTGTATTTTTGTCAATTACGCTAGTTATTTTATCATTCGACCTCGAGTTTGAACACTATTCTTATGCTTTTGAATCGCATACATTATATATTGTTTTAAAGTCTTCCATTCGATGGGAGTACTACTTTACCTTATCACTCGAGGATCGTGCCGTCTTTTGCACATACCTTTGAAATACGATTGACCAACGTCTCATTATTCTTCTCGTTACTTGTTATGCTTTTGAAGAATCATGCCATCAAGAAGACATCACCTTTTTACTAATGTACTTTTGGTCTTGGTTTGTTGATATTGTGTTTGTTTGGCCATACAGTAAGTAGGATGATTTTATAATAATCTTATTGAAATGAATTAGGACGCTTCTTCATTTGAATAAGATAATTATAAACCGCCGAACCATAAGTTTATAAATTATTACTTACAAGGATTGGGACGCCGCTTTTTGTAAGTGACAAATTATAAATGAGTGGGCTTACGTGTATCCGCCATAGCGTGCGTGCGAATCATTCTTTGGGTTATGAACTCCTTTCGACTCGTAATTTGTTATATGGATTTTTCCGAATTTGTATCGACCGCGGCGAACTTGATAAGCTAATAGTAATGAACCCTTAATCGCTTTCAAGAATTGATGACTTGTTAAATTCCTCGTTTCCAATGGCTTCTTCTTCGAGTCATGTATTTTTTTTCTTCCTTTTAAGGATACTCGCGACATTTAATCCGTTCGCTTATGCACGATGCATGAATATTTGATAGTTTGACTTTTCAGATTTAGTTTCCCGCTGGAACCACAACGAATGACTAGTCTATATCCTCATCTCTTCACAATTTAACCGAAGACGATTTAGACGAATTGAGCGCCGGGACGTCGCTCCCTAAAGGGGTAGATACTTTAACAACCTGAGTTTTTCGACGCGTACGACGGTCGCGAACCCGACGTCGTTAATATTATTTTACGAGTTTTCGTGACCAAGAGTCGACATTTAAAATTTTATTTGTCGATAGTTAATATTTTCGTATTTTATTATGAAAATTTTGAAAAGATTTAATAATTTTTATTTTTGACGATTCACGACTTGACGTTTGATCGCGCGTTAGTTAATTGTTTTAAGCATCGTAAAAAAATTTACGACGCATCTCATCATTTATGATCATGAAATATTATCTCTCGAACCATGTCGTCTTTCACGTCGACCCCTATTTTTAGCCCAAAGCTTACATTTATAACTCGCGTTTTATTTAAATAGTGTACAAGTTATATTTAAATTAAAATTTACACTAGATTTTACAAGTAAAAAAAATTAAAAATTAAAAAAAAAAAACTTTTGCATGCCATGAGGCCCTAGCTGCCGAATAGTACCACACACACACTCCAAAATTTTGGTTCCCCAAGTTATAATGAGTACATGTTACTTCTCCCCAAAACTCACTTTACCTCACCTCATAAGTTAATTTTGTTCTTTCTTTTCTTTTGTCCCTCTTTGCTCTGCCGAAACCATACCCACCCACAAAAACCATTTCCAAATTTGATTTATTGAAATCTAGTTAAATCTCATCCAAAAATAACATAGGTTAACATAAAAACAAGTGGATTTATTTATTTTGTTGAATGATTATTATTCGGGTTGGTTCGAGTTTTGATTTGGTTCGGGTCGGTTAAGGGTGAGCCGCGGCTAGGACCAAAGGGACGAGCCAAGTGTCTTTTATTTTCCGACTTTGCTTCCGATAGCATTGTGAGCCTTCCTTTTTATATTTATTTCAATTATTTCATTTATTGATTCAATTTTTATATATGTGATGAAATTGATTGAAACTTGCGGCATATAGATAATATAGTGATATTGATGTTAAAGTATGATTAATATAAAATTATAAGTCATATTAGATGTATTTTGGACGAGTTTTTGGGTCGAAAACGAGATTTAACGCCTTTTGTATCGAGTCATTTTAGACCAGAAAACAGTCCCCATGATTCGGGGTTCGAGATTTTAGAAAATTGGAAATTTGTTTGTAGAATATGATAAATTATATTTTTGCGATCGTTTTAATATAAAATGAGACTTCTAACTCTTAATAACGAAAAAGTTATGGCGAAAACGAGATATATATTTGAAACATTAAAATTCAGCACTTATGTAAATAACGCTTGCTGTCAGGATTTTTAGAGCTCGTTTTGGGCACTTTCGAGTCCGTTTCGGCCTTCCGGCGAAACACGAAAGTTGTTGGGAATGACGTTTTACATAAAACCTCTTTTTGGTCAAAGTCGTGAAAATGTAATATGACGGGTCAAAAACAAAAGTCAAACTTCTGCATTATTAATAAAAATATAAAGTTCAGCAGATTCTCGTAAGGGTATTTTGGTCATTTTACGTCGAGATTCAAGTCTCGACTAAAACTGTAAAGTTGTTCGGAACGACGTTCCGCATAAAATCTCTTTTACGTCCTAGTTGTGAAAACGTGATCTAGTGGGTCGTTTTGGTTGGGTTAGACTTAGAAAATAAATATACTATTTAAAAAGTAAAACGTAAAAAGCAACAAGTATTTAATAACGGTTAACTTTTAAAAAATAATACCGATTAATAAAATACATCGATAATATACTATTATATGTAATTATTTTTAAGACCGTTGGACGATTAAAAAAACGTAAAGTAAAAAATAGAATTTTTACGTAATATGACCATTAATAAAAATTAACAACTTATTGGGCGTCGAAGGCTCGATGAGATAAATAAATATTGTTATAAATATAAACGAAGGTCGAGACTTACAAAAAAATGGCAACTACCTTTCAAAGAGAATGAGAATTTATTTAATTTGGAATGTGAAACGAATGATGAAGCTGAGTGTTTTAATCCATGAGGCAATAATGATGAGATTGATGCTTTTCTAGCTATCGAAGTTCCTACGTATATTGAAGGATATTATGACTCAGAAGGAGACGTATTATATCTTGAGAGTTTACTTAGTGATGATACCACCCATAATCTTTCTCCCGAAGTATTTTTCGATCATGAACCACAACAACTTAGGAATGAACCAGAGAATGAACCTTTGATAACTTTTTCTCCCAAGAGTGATCCCATTCATGAACGTTTAACCTTCAATATTGAGCCCAATGCACCAGTGATAAACAATGTTGATGAGCTTAATGAAGATGAATGTTTTGACCCGGGGGGAGGTGAAAATGTTGTTTTTCTAAATGTTGAAGAGGACGATTCCTTCACATTTACCATCCGTACTTTTCTCCCATTTGTAACCTACCCTGAGGTTTCTTATAACAACCGTCAATTTTCGGAACATATTTAAATAATAAATCATATTTATTATTACATGTTGTTGTTTATAAAATTTATTTTAAATTATTTGATTCATGAACTGTTAATTGCCTATAATGGGTGAGCGCTAGTACAAATAAATAGATCTATTGGGTTTGACAGCCCTGTCCGGGGGTCTGAATCGAATCCTTTCGAGCACCACATCATGAACTGTTAATTGCCTATAATGGGTGAGCGCTAGTACAAATAAATAGATCTATTGGGTTTGACAGCCCTGTCCGGGGGTATGAATCGAATCCTTTCGAGCACCCAGTCAACGGACAATTTGTATTTAGAATTTAGGTATAAGGCAATAATACCTACTTCAGGGGCAAACAAGAATGCATATGATATGTGTTAACGTCAAGGTTTCGGTGTCATGAGCTCAATGCAATCAAGATGAATTGATACATTGTATTCGTTGCAATGTATTCTGTTGAATTATACTTTGAAATACTGTCGCTGGCTGATCTTAAACCTTGTGGTCCACTATTGAACATTACTTGATTTATTGAAACATTACTTGGATTTCGATAACAATTCTTCTAAATGTTGTAACGCTACTTTTCTTACAGAAATATTTCTTGAACTATTTCAATACTGCTTTTACTTAAACCTATGAATTCACCAACATTATTGTTGACGTTTTTGCATGTATTTTCTCAGGTTATTATATTGCTAGCTGAGCGTTGGGAGCATTTGAGTCGCGTGGATATCAAAACTTAAAGGACTCAGTTTTCTTCACATTCGATAATCATTTATCTTTTGAACTCTTTTAACTTGGTGAAAAGGAAATTATTGGGACCTGAATTTACTCTGATTTATTTAAATCGAATGTGACATTTTATCAAACGTCTCTTTTGAGGTCGTTTACTGTAACTTGTACTTTATACTATGAAGTGGCACCCCAAAGTGGTATTCCGCTGCGTTGTGATTTTATGGGGGTGTTACAGATTGGTATCAGAGCACTCGTTATAGCGAACTAGGTCGTTTTCAAAACCCTAGACTATAACCGTTTTTCGAAAAATTTTAAGAGTCTTTCACCATTGTCCGATATCCATGCGCGCTTGCTCCCAGGTAATTTATATGCTCTCTTTTGCTTCTTTACTGCTATTACATTAATAATTTGTATATAATACTTGGTTATTATTTCGCTCTCATACGTCTATCTTATGACGTCATACTATTTGCTTCATAGCGGCCGATTATATATATACGTTGCTTACTCCGACTATCGCGTACTTCCTGTTTTCTTATTTTCTCCTTCGAACGTCAATACTAGTATTATATATAGATACTCGTACATATGTGTATAGTACTATGGTACTTCTTAATGAGTTCGTTTACTTCGATATATTGTGAGCGATGCGGTTATCTCCGAAACATTTACGCGACCTTGCTTCATTCCTTTTTTTTATGATGTTGAAATTCGGCGTAGTTTGTCAATTTCGCTAGTTATTCTATCATTTGACTTCGAGTTCGAACACTCTCTTTATGCTTTTGAATCGTATACGTTGCTTCGTAATCTATTGTTTTGATATTGTGTTTTTGTGCCGGCGATACTTAAGTAGGATGATTTATAATCATCTTATTGAAATGAATTGGGACGCCTCTTCATTTGAATAAGAAAATTATAAACCGCCGAACCATAAGTTTATAAATTCTTACTTACAAGGATTGGGACGCTTCTTTTTGTAAGTGACAAATTATAAATGAGTGGGCTTATGTGTATCCGACATAGCGTGTGTTCGTCCGTATGAATCATTCTTTGGGCTATGAACTTCTTTCGACTCGTGATTTGTTATATGGATTTTTCCGAATGTGTATCGACCGCCGCGAACTTGATAATCTAATAGTAATGAACCATTAACCGCTTCCAAGAATTTACGACTTGTTAAATTCTTCGTTTCAAATGGTTTCTTTTCTTTTCTTCGAGTCATGTATTTAATCCTTTCTTTTACGGATTCTCATTACATTTGATTCATTCGCTCATATCGATATGTATTGAGTTTTGACTTTTTTCATTTAGTTTTGTTAGAAACCTCGACGACGACATGAGTATAACCGCAACTCTTCTTGAGCAAGTGTAAGCGTGCAGGAAGAAATCGAGCGCCGGGACGGGCGCTCCCTTAAGAAGGGTGGATGTAAACATTCCGTATTCAGGTCATTATTTTACTCCGAGCTTTAATTTCTATTTTCTTTATAAGCGAGTTGTTTAGTTTTAGTCTACCGATTTTAGTAGTAATTCTCTGTTTTTTTAGCTTTGCGTGAGCCGTAATTAGAAATCTATTCCATCTTCGCATCGTAAGTGATTTAATAACCTCATAATATTCCCCAATGATTATAATTTTCATCCTTTACATTTTTCGTTGTGTTTCGCGTTTACGAATTTTCTTGCTAAAACTCGCGTTTCTACCTTAAACCTTACATTTTTTCTTTTATATCCTATACCTAACATTAAAATAAACTATCCACATAACAAAATCAAAAAAAATAATAATTAATTTATACCCCCCAAGACCCTAAAACCGGATTTACCCCTTCCCTCACACTCCACCATACTCCATTCTTTCCATAAAACCACTCCATTACTTCTTCGTTTCCCATACATGCATCCACTAACATATTCATTTCCACCATTTCAAGTTTTTTTTCTTCCTTCTTCTTGGTCCTTGGCGATGAATTTCTTACACACCACATCTCTCATCTCACAAATATTATTCAACTCATTTTAGGCTTTATACACGCCATCTCTTGGGCATCTTGCAAAGTTGGTTTAGTTCTTGAACGATTTGAGGTGTTTAGGACTGTTTTCTTGGTGATTCTGAAGCCATTTGTTTGGGGTTTTATTGGAAAGTTCTGGTGATATTTTAGGGTAAGTAGTGTTTCAATCGCTGGATTTAAGGGTTCGCATTGGGTTGGCCCAGCCCTAACAAGATGAGAGTGTTCTTTGTTTGTTGAGTCTCTAGCTCAAATCCACCCTTAGAAAGTATCAATCTATATTCTCAATTTTATTTCGTTTTTGGACCATGAAATGGTTGTTAGATTCTGAAAATTATTTAGTTTTTCTGTTTTACTAATGTGTCCTAAAATCATTAGTTTTGGATTGTGTTATTTTAGAGAATAAAATGATGGTTGATTGGATTATTATAGAGTTATTGTAAACTGTTTTTACACCAGTAGCAAAACTGATGGGATTACGAATATTTGGTAATAGGGTACTGGTAATTTAATATGATGTTGGTTGTGTCTAAGGTATATGTGTTAATTGGATATAGCCGTATCTCCTGCGGATGATGCTAGATTACGGCCATATTTTCTAAAACTAGTCAATTTTTGCACTCAGTTGGGGAAACGGGGTATAACCCCGCATAATTTTGCACTAATTTCTGAAATAAAAAGTTTTTCCTGTAGGGTACACTTATAGCTACCATCATCCAAGTGGTCTCACGTTTATGCATTGTAGAGATTTTGATTTATGATCATTTTCGTGGAGTGGAAACTATTCTGAAAATTACTGTTTTGACATAGAAGGGTTAAATGGTAATTTCACACAGATGCATTGACCCTGGGACCGGAGGGCCTGGAATTTTGAAAAGTAGACTCAATTGCTTTCTGGAGGTGAACAGCCTCATTCTGTATGAATTAAGGTTTTTGAGTTGATGATTCAACTCTAAAGTTGAAAGATTTCAGAAATGTGTATAATATAAGTTACTAGACGTAAAACCAAAACGGGTAATTTTGTGTGGTTGACGGGTAAAGAGTTATAAAGTAAAACTTGCGTATGAGATGACTTATTCCTAACAGATTGGATCACTTGAATTTAGGTAAAATTGGTCTATAAAAACTTGATGCAATGCCATGCTAGTTCCAACATAAGTAAAACTTTTATAAAAGTCAAATCATTTGTATTTCATCTTCTTTCGCGTAAGTATTAGATTGTTTTACTAAGTCGGCCTTTTATTTTTAGGTCGCTCTTAGAGTATTGTGTCTTACTGCAGCTCTTTAATTACTGATATTACCGTCTCGCCCAAGGTGTGTTTACTAGACCCACCTTTTCATTTTTAATGGTTTTCTTAAACTATTTTTGGGGTGAGAATACATGCTTGTTTTACCGAATAACTTATCGGTTACTACTACATAGCGTTACATGTAATGTTTTTACTTAAAGCTTTTGTAATTTTTTCCCACATGATTTCTTCAGATACATGTTTGAATACATGCTTGATATTTAGAAATAACTTATCGGTACTACTACTTAAGCGTTACATGAATGTTTTTACTAAGCTTTTGCTTATCTAACCACATGAATTCTTTCACATACATTGGTTTGATATCATGCTTGGTTTTACCGAATAATTATCGGTTACTACTACTTAAACTTCATGAATGTTTTACTAAAGCTTTTGCTTACCTACCACATGATTTCTAATACATGTTTGATACATGCTTGTTTTACCGAATAACTTATCGGTTACTACTACATAAGCGCTACATGAATGTTTTACTAAAGCTTTTGCTTATCTACCACATGATTTCTAATACATGTTTGATACATGCTTGTTTTCTAAACAGCGACTAGATGCTTTATGGTATGCTGAACCCAAATATGAGGTCAATTGCATGAGTAGTTATTGCCAAAGACCCCACATCATGAACTGTTAATTACCTATAATGGGTGAGCGCTAGTACAAATAAATAGATCTATTGGGTTTGACAGCCCTGTCCGGGGGTCTGAATCGAATCCTTTCGAGCACCCAGTCAACGGACAATTTGTATTTAGAAGTTAGGTATAAGGCAATAATACCTAGTTATGGGGCAACATGAATTACATACAAGATATGTGTTAACGTCAAGGCTTCGGTGTCATGAGCTCAATGCAATCAAGATTTATACATTGTATTCGTTGCAATGTATTCTGTTGAATTATACTTTGAAATACTGTCGCTGGCTGATCTTAAACCTTGTGGTCCACTATTGAACATTACTTGATTTATTGAAACATTACTTGGATTTCGATAACAATTCTTTTAAATGCTGTAACGCTATATTTCTTACAGAAATATTTCTTAAACTATTTCAATACTGCTTTTACTTAAACCTATGAATTCACCAACATTATTGTTGACGTTTTTGCATGTATTTTCTCAGGTTATTATATTGCTAGCTGAGCATTGGGAGCATTCGAGACGCGTGGATATCAAAACTATAAGGACTTGGTTTTTCTTCACATTCGATAAATGTTTTCTTTAATTATACAAATGAGTCATGTTTGAACTCATGTAACGTTTGTTAACATAAATTATTGGGACCTGAATTTACTCTGATAAATTTTAAATCGAATGTGACATTTTATCAAACGTCTCTTTTGAGGTCGTTTTACTGTACTTGTACTTTTATAACTATGAAGTGGGGCCGCCCCCCCAAAAACCCCCCATCCCCAAAGTGGTATTCCGCTGCGTTGTTGATTTTATGGGGGTGTCACAGATTGGTATCAGAGCACTCGTTATAGCGAACTAGGTCGTTTTCAAAACCCTAGACTATAACCGTTTTTCGAAAATTTAGTGTCTTTCAGACCATACAATTGTCCACGGTTATCCATGCGTCTCGCTTGCTCCAGGTTAATGTATAATGCTTTTTGCTTCTTTACTGCTAATTACATAAATGAATTTGTATTAATACTTGGTTATTATTGCGCTCTCATACTGTCTATATTATGACTCGTCTACTATTTTGCTTCATAGCGGCCGATTATATATATACGTTGCTTACTCCACTATCGCGTACTTCCTGTTTTCTTATTTTCTCTCTCGAACGTCAATACTAGTATTATATTTTAGATTAACTCGTACTTTTGTTGTATTGTACGTTGGTGTATTTTTAATGAGTTCGTTTACTTTGATATATTGTGAGCGATGCGGCAATGCTTGCAAATGCCTTAGTATATCTTAGAATAGATGTATATAGAAGGGTAAGGGTTGTAGAAAATTTTGTATGGCTTTGCTATTGAGGGGTGTTTGAGCCGTGAGCTCTATAGGGCCAAAAGGGAGAGTTTGTGAATTTTCTCTAAGTGTTTATGCATGAAAGTGCTAGCTCTCTTATGCCATGTATAAGTAGTAACATGTATAGTTAGTCAAGGGAACATAAAGTAAGTCCTAGGGATGGCCAAGGTCCTAGTCTTTGGTCAAAGTATGGTAGAAATGGTGAATGTCCCCAAATAGTTGAGAACATCCCATGAAAACATGGAAATGTGTTCTCAACTTGCATTTTCTTGGTCCATACTCTCTATATCCGGTTATAGAGACTTATGTATGATAATATTGACTAAATTTTGGGTATTGGGTATAAACGTGGGTATTTGTTGAAGCGTAGAAAAGTTTTTGTGGTTTCGGGAGTGCCTAAACGCAATTTATCGCGAAACGTATACACTTTACGTATCCGATAAAAATAAAATGAACAAAGTTAATAATTATCCTCAAAATAATTATATAACCCTTGCTTGATGTACACATTTAATTGTTTGATGCCCGTTTACATTGAACGCTAATTTTTGGCGTACGCGATTTAACTTATCGCTTATGATTTAAAGTGAACACGTACATTATAAAAAGTACATTGCGGATTTGTTGACGTCGTCAATGACTTGAAAACACAGGGTGTTATAGACTTCCCCCGTTAAACGAGCCTTGTTGTAACATTCCGTATTCAAGGTCATTATTTTACTCCGAGCTTTAATTCTATTTTCATTTTTAAGCGAGTTGTTAAGTTTTACGTCTACCCGATTTAGTAAGAAATTCTCGTTTTTAGCTTTTGCGTGAGCCGTAATTAGAAACCTATTCCGTCTTCGCATCGTAAGTGATTTATTAACCTCATATTATTCCCCAATAATTATAATTCTTATCATTTTCATTTTCCGTTGTGATTCGCGTTTCCGAATTTTCTTGCTAAAACTCGCGTTTCTACCTTAAACCTTACCTTTTTTCTTTTATAACCTTAACCTACACTTTAAATAAACTATCACAAACAAAAATCAAAAAAAAAAAAATAATTTTATCCTCCCCAAGACCCTAAAACCGGATTTACCCTTTCCCACACTCCACCATACTCCATTTTTCCATAAAACCACTCATTACACTTCATTTCCCATACATGCAAACTAACTATTCATTTCACCATTTCAAAAGTTTTTTTTTCTCTCCTTCTTCTTGGTCCTTGGCTGCTGAATTCATACAACACCACCATCACCATCTCACAAAATTATTCAACTCATTTTAGGCTTTATAACACCATCCTCTTGCATCTTGCAAAGTTTGGTATAGTTTCTTGAAGATTTGAAGGTGTTTAGGACTAGTTTTCTTGGTGATTCTTGAAGCCATTTGATTGGGGTTTTATTGGGAAAGTTCTTGGTGATATTTTAGGGCTAAGTAAGTGTTCAATCGCTGGATTTAAGGGTTGCATTGGTTTGGACCAGCCCTAGCAAGAAGAGAGTGTTTTTGTTTGTTGATTCTCTAGCTCAAATCCACCCTTAGTAAGATCTATTCTTTATTCTCAATTTTTATTTCGTTTTTGGACCATGCAAATGGATGTTAGATTCTGAAAATATTAAGTTTTTATGTTTACTAATGTGTCTAATCATTAGTTATGGCATTGTGTTAAATTTTTAAGAGAATAAAATGATGTTTGGATTGGATTATAATAGAGTTATGAAACTGTTTTTACAACAGTAGCAAAACAGATGGATTACGAAATATTTTTGGTAATAGGGTACCTGGTAAATTTAATAATGATGTTGGTATGTGTCTAAGGTATATGTGGTTAATTGGATAGAGCCGTATCTCCTCCGGATGAGCTAGATACGGCCAATTTACTAAAACTAGTCAATTTTTGCACTCAGTTGGGAAACGGGGTATAACCCCATATTTTTGCACTAACTTTCTGAAATAAAAAGTTGTTCCCTGTAGGGGACACTTATAGCTACCATCTCCAAGTGGTCTCACGTTTATAGCATGTATAGATTTTGATTTATGATCATTTTCGTGGAGTGGAAATATTCAGAAAATAAACTGTTTTGACATAGAAGGGTAAAATGGTAATTTCACACAGGATCATTGACCCCCTGGACAGTGAGGCCTGGATTTTTGAAAAGTAGACTCAAAATGCTTTCTGGAGGTGAAAGCCTCATACTCGTATGAATTACGGATTTTGAGTTATGATTCAACAAAGTTGAAAGATTTCAGAAATGTGTAAATAAAAGTTACTAGACGTAAAACCAAAACGGGTAATTTTGTGTGAGTTGACGGGTAAAGAGTAAAGTAAAAACATGGTATGAATGACATATTCATACAGATTGGGACACTTGAATTTAGGTAAAATTGGTCAATAAAAACTTGAATGCAATGCCATGCTAGATCGGACATAAGTAAAACTTTTATAAAGTCATCATTTGATTTCATCTTCTTTCGCGTAAGTATTAGATTGTTTTTCTAAGTCGCGCCTTTTATTTTAGGTCGCTCTTAGGAGTATTTGTCTTACTTCAGCTCTTATATTACTTGATATTACCGTTCGCTCAAGGTGAGTTCATAGCCTCGCCTTTCAACTTTTAACTGTATTTATAAACCCCGCGAGGGAGATACATGCTTGTTTTATAAACTGAGCACAAGAACTTTATGGTATGCTGGACCCGAATATGATATAAATTGCATGAGTAGCTATTGCCAAAAGACCTCACATCATGAACTGTTAATTGCCTATAATGGGTAAGCGCTAGTACAAGTAAATAGATCTATTGGGTTTGACAGCCCTGTCCGGGGGTATGAATCGAATCCTTTCGAGCACCCAGTCAACGGACAATTTGTATTTAGAATTTAGGTATAAGGCAATAATACCTAGTTATGAGGCAACGTGATTTACATACAAGATATGTGTTAACGTCAAGGCTTCGGTGTCATGAGCTTATTGCAATAGAAACTTGATTAATGGCTTGTCCGTACAACAAGTCACACGATGAACAAAAACTTGTGTTCTCTTTTAACTCTTACAAACTCTATGGATTCACTCAACATTTTTGTTGACTTTTTAAGCATGTTTTATCTCAGGTAACCAAGGGTGAAGGATGCTATGTACGAGGAGTCTGCGCTAAAGTTTTTAAAGAACTTGTATTTTGTTCCATTTTATCAAACTAATTACCCATGTTTTGGAAAACTTATGTTATGAAATTGGTAACGATCCTGTAGGACGTATGTTGATTACTCTGCAACTTCTTTAAATGGAACAACGTTTTTAAACGCCTCTTTTTGAGTCATTTTCTATATCCTTGTGTAATTGTGCTATGATTTAACACCCAATGTTGTATATTTCGCTGCGTGAAATTTGGGGGTGTTAAACTTAAATCTGTATCTGCTAACAAAAAGGAACCCAGTCAATCTTGGGGATCTATAGTTTTCGATGTTCCATCTTCCTCTCTTGATGAATGTAGGTCATCCAAATTGTTCTCTAGTATTTGGACTTTGGCTGCTCCAAGCATATGACCGGAGATTGCTCTCAGCTCACAAATTTCATCAATAAATTTTTGGGTACTATCAAATTCGGAAAAGATGATGTGCCAAAGATATTAGGATATGGTGATTATCATATTGGGAATGTTACGATATCAAGGGTTTACTACGTAGAAGGGCTTGGACACAACTTATTCTCCGTTGGGCAATTCTGTGATTCAAACCTTAAAGTTGCTTTTTGTCAAGACACCTGCTTCATTCGTAATCTAGAAGGTGTTGATCTATTGACTGGATCTCAAGGAAACAATATGTATACTCTGTCTCTTAGAGATATGATGGCGTCCTCTCCTATATGTCTCTTGTTAAAGGCCTCAAAGACTAGGTCCTAGCTATGGCATCGACGTCTGTCTTATCTAAACTTTGGTGTAATCAACCATTTAGCTAGACATAGTCTTGTTTCAGGTATTCCTAAGCTAAAGTTTGAAAAGGACCATCTGTGTTCTGCATGTGCAATGGGCAAAAGAAAGAAGAAACCCCACAAACCTAAATCTGAAGACACCAACCAAGAAAAACTCTATCTTTTGCACATGGATGTTTGTGGACCAATGCATGTTGCAAGTGTTAATAGAAAGAAGTAAATACTTATCATTGTCGATGATTACTCTTGATTTACATGGGTTAAGTGCTTAAGGTCAAAAGATGAAGCTCCAGATTTCATAATCAAGTTTCTCAAGATGATCCAAATGCGGCTTAAAGTGCTCCGAAGAATCAGAACAGATAATGGAACTGAATTTGTTAATCAAACTTTGCGTGAATATTATGAGAAGGTTGGCATCTCTTATGAAACATTTGTTGCTCGCTCTCCACAGCAAAATAGTATCGTTGAAAGAAGTAATCGTACGCTAATTGAAGCTGCCCACACAATGTTGATTTATGCAAAAGCTCCATTATTCTTATGGGCAGAAGCAGTTGCTACAGCATGATATACCCAAAAGAATTCCGTCATACATCTTCGTCACAGAAAAACACCATATGAGCTTTTGCATGACAAACTTCCCGACTTATCATTCTTCCATGTATTTGGTGCACTTTGTTATCTGACAAACGATAGCGAGAACTTAGGCAAGTTATAACAAAAAGCTTATATCGGTATTTTCATTGGCTATGCACCCACAAAGAAAGCATTTCAAATTTACAACCGACGTACCAGATGAATCATTGAGACAATACATGTAGATTTTGATGAGCTGACTGCGATGGCTTCTGAACACATCACTTCAGGACCCGCACTTCATGAAATGACTCCTGCAACAATCTGTTTAGGACTCATGCCAAACCCTCCTCCTTCAACACTGTTTGTACCACCTTTAAGAACTGATTGGGATCTTTTATTTCAACCTTTATTTAATGAATTACTTACTCCTCCACCTAGTGTTGATCACCCAGCCCCTGAAGTCATTGCTCTAATTGCTGAATTAGTTGCTCCAGAACCCCTGCATCAACCGGTTCACCTTCCTCAACAACTTTTGATCAAGATGCACCATTACCTAGTAAATCTTAAACAACACCTGAAACTTAACCTCCTGTCATTCTTAACGATGTTGAAGAAGACAATCATGACTTAGATGTTGCACACATGAATAACAATCCGTTCTTTGGTATACCAATTCCAAAAAACGATTCTGAAGCATCTTCTTCTTCAGATGTTATTCCTACTGTTGTGCATACTGCTACTCCTAACTCAGAACACGTTACCAAA
>BQNB010066175.1:0-34661 GCA_026074375.1 Tanacetum coccineum
ATCGTCTCTATTAACGAGCCTCGATGCACGCACACCAACGCAGACGTCGATGAGGTCAAAGTAGAAAACAAGCGGCTAAGGAAAGAGCTCAACATGTTTAGGACGGTAGTCTGGAGTGACGACCGGATGTCCCAGCTGCTTACGCAGCTTGAGTCACAACATGAGATCAGTGGTGGCAGCGGAAGTGGCGGGGGCGGGGATGATGAGCCGGGCCCGGATGAGGATGCCGGCGGGGATGAGGACGCCGACGGGTCTCCGGGGAGTTAGGACATGTTATATATGGGTAAGTATATGCTATTTTATTTTTTGAAGTATATATTGGCGACCCGTATATAAAAATTTGTTAAACCGCACATTTAGAACATGTTATCTAAATATTTATTGACTTGTATCTTGCGTATATTGCAAGTTTTGTGGCTAGGAAGCCCATTTTGTAGACTATGTTATGTTTATTCGGATTTTAGACGTATTTAGCGTATTTATATCAAATGCGTTGATCCGTTATATTGTTTTGTGTTTTGGTACAAGTTGTAATGTATTTTGGTAGATTATATATTGGAAGATACAGGTTTATTTATTGGTAGATTTTTTCCGGAAAAATTCCGAAAAAATCTGGAAATAAGCTGCAATACAATCTGCATTAAAAAAAGGGCAGTATAATCCCCGGCGACATGTCGTCGGGGATAATGTGAAAGAAACGTTGAGGCTTGTTGGCCAGGTTTGACATGGTCAACAAGCTAAGTCATTTTCCCCGGCGACATGTCGCCGGAGATAGTGTTGAATTAATTAATTAGTTAATTAATTAACTAATACTAATGACAAAACTATCCCCGGCGACATGTCGCCGGGGAAAACCTTTGACGAGCCAACATTTACGTTGACTGAAAACAGTGTTGGCCCGTCGTTGTCGACGGGGCAAATAGCCGGGGCTTGAATCCCCTTCGAGACTTTCCCGGCATGTATTTCCCGACGACATGTCCACGCGGATAGTATTCCCCTGCGACATGTCGCCGGGGAAATGGGTATTTTGTCGCCGGGGATGAGGACGCATGTTGTAGTGATTGTATTGTACGATAAACAAAGACTTTTGCTCAGTTGCTACTCATTTTTGAAGAATATATGGGTTAATTGGATAGACTTTTGTGTATAAAAGGTCACATGATCGAGTCTTAGCTTGTACTCACTTCAATTGATGCTCTGTTAGGCCAAAAGAATTGTCGAAACTATTTTTTATGTGGTGGGCATACGAAACGGGCATCTCCCCTGATCAAGACAGAACTATGGAATATCTAGCTATACATGTGTCTCCTGATGTGAATGTCCTTTGATTTTGTTTTAAATCAAACACGGTTTGATGCCTACCCAAACAACCCCCACCCACCGCGCGATCCACTTTGACTCGCGGCCCGGCGCATCATGTACATCCCTCCTGCAAACTACACCCTACATTATTCAGACCTCTCGAGATGACGCATGGGCCTGGGGGGGGGAGGGAAAACGAAACTAAAAAACTCGAAGATATATTAAAAATTCAAAAGTAAAAGTTTCAGTGGCAGTGTTTTACAATGTACCAGTTTCGGTTTAATTAACGGGTAATGTGACTCGTTACAATTTTAGGCAATGGCAAAAACACTGGACTCCCCATTTTCAAGCCTGCTGTACTATTTGCTTAGGCTCTAGCCACACTCAACTGCTTAACTTTATTTTCTTTTCAGGGTTTCGTTACAAAAATCAGGCCTAACAATAACTGGCAGCGCCTCTCAGGTCACGACACAGGTGCAGTGTAACCATGCTAACTTTTTGTCGATTGTTTTTACAAGCTCCCCCAACTTTCCCCATCCAGCTTCAGCATTCGTGTAGTTTACGGTTAGTGTCTTTTTTCCCTTATCCGAAGAAGGACCATATGCAACGACACCATAAACAAAAACATAAGACAATCATCTAATATGTTATATAGACAGCTGTGTAAACTTGGTCATCAAAATAGGTTAGCTACAATTCTTAAAAGTTAGATGCCGAGCTAATTATCATGCTTTGAAGTTTACTGACCCGATTGTCGAGATGGGGAAAATGCTAGTTGAAAAAATGAGGAAGAAAAGCAAACATTCATTGCTTTGCATTTGAGGTACACATAATGTGACTAATATCTCGTGTACACATTTTGAGGTACTCAAACAAACAGCCTATTTGATAGCTAACCTAAAGCACCAGCTTCAAAGCATGATAATTAGGCCGACATCTAAACTTTTGAAGAGTTGTAACACCATTCAATTCGACTACAAAAGAGCCGTGTAAATAAAGTATAATATAAGATCTTGTTGATCTAAGGAGCTCCTATTTTATGCGTATACAACTCTCTTTTTTAAGAGAGACTATGTACATACTTAAATACAGTCGCACTAAACACATTCACGATCTACATTCCTTACTACTATCACAGCTTTTGATCATATCACACAACTTTCAAAGTGTTGTTTATCTAATAACAATGGTGACATACCAAAAATTAAAAATGTATAACAATATGAATAGATTACCTTTTTAGGCGAGATACCATCATAGACATGCACCATAACACCACGTTCAATTTAGGAGTAGGTTTCCAGTAGTTGGACGGCAATAACCGCGTAATTCTTCGACTCCAATACGCCGCAACGACTTGAAACTTTTATTAGGAGGCCGAGTGACTCGAAAGAATTTTCATCATCGTCACTATCTGTAAAAAATAAATTTACATTATTATTATCTATATTATAAGCGGCCAGAGGCTTTGTTACCTTGTTTGTTATAGATTTACTATTTTTTCGCCTACTTTAAAACTAAACAGAACTTTGACTTTAACTTTGTAAACAGAAAGAACATTTGGCTTCTTGTTGCACTCAGAGACGGTGGTACCTGATGTATAAGAATCTTGAATAACAGGAGGCTTTCAGATTATATCAGACACAAAGAAGCTCCCATTGCTGCTTCCTTGATCACATATGCTATTAAGTCTTGAAGGGTTGTTTTCTAAGGTAGTAAGGTTTCATGATCTTTTTTAGTCTCGGCTTCTTCACCACTCGATTTATCACCATATTAAGAACAATATATGATGTGCTCGATGACATTTAAGATATGAGGAGTGTTCAAAATGAAGGGAGTACCTCAGGAGATTCTAACGGCCAGTTCCAATATGTCAACAAACCATCAACTTATCTTTACTAAGTCACATTTCATTTTCCTGTGGGTTCCTTTTTCTAGCCAGTGCGAGCATATCTGAAACCTTGCTCAACCCGCTCATTCTCCTTGTAAGATTTGCAATTGAGAATCAAAGTACTAAAAAGTAAAAACAACATAGTTCAACCCCAACATGTTTTGACCCATTCGCCGCCCCACTGATATTTCCACCTCTACTGATACGAACCAATTGGTTCATGGATTTAACTTAACCTGGATAATATGCGATCAAGAAGCTCCCCACCTTCACGCAATCTGTCAAACAAAAGAATCGGTATTGATCAAGCCACACATTCGATTAAGCAAACAAAAATAACAATGCCATAACAAACCTAAATCAACCGGCTTCTTCCTCCTTAACCAAGATGAATTATAAAAAAAGACACTAAAAAGGACTCCGGGCAATTCAAATGGATATCTAACACTGATTCATGATTATTAAAAAGTAAGATCAATTGCGGTTTATGGCAAAAAAAAATTTACACCGAATCATGAATCAGGCCTACTTTTCTTTCAGCTTATTTTGCGGCTTATGAGCTTATTAACCCAAAATAAACAGCCGCAAAAAGACACTTGGTACAATCTACCCTTTTTAAAAGGTTTACCCAACCCACCCATTTTGCCACGTCAGGCCAAACTGCTTACTTGTTAAATGGGATGATTCCTCTTGAAAAATATATTGCATAGCCACGATTATGGACCACACATGTAACTCTGTTAGGATCAGAGGCATCTTCTACTTTTAAAGACGTGACAGCAGTGCTGAGTACAACATCAGGGGATGCCTGCAAATACATTATCATCATAAATGTGTGCAACAATAATTCAACAATCAAAATAGCCGTAAATCATACTCCCACACTACCGAATTTTTTTTAATACAGATAATGATATAAAAGCTGAGTAATAGATGTATGATGCTCACGATAAACCTATAACTACTTCGTGCAATAATAGTCAAACCCAAAAGTTATGATACAAAGTGTCATGTCATATCTTGAAGCTAGAGAATAACACAAACAACTTCAACTTCTTTTTGTTTTCAAGTATTCAATATAACTTAAAACCTCAAATGTTTCCCGCATGTACTCCTAAACTAAAAAAGGAACCAAGTTTACAGCAAGCATTTCTTTGATGCAATACTATGTCTGCGTAAGTTAAGCTTTACAACAATATATGACTACCAAAATGAGTTTCTCGTAAAAAAGGGGATGCAAACCTATGTGGTATGTACATACCAATGTGCAACAGCCGCGAGATAGTAATGAAGAATTGCCATGTCACGTGACATCTTATGACATATTATAAGAATTTAGAAGCATTAATAGTATCTCAAGTTCATTTAATATGATATTCACAGTAGGCATAGAAAAAGTTTATAGAAACTTTAGTGTCAAAAAGAATAGTACAATCACAACAAAAAAACTCCTAACTTTGAGTTTCTTGAACCTGAACCATATAGTCCCGCAAATCAACACATGTAACTTTAGATAATCACTCACTACTACTGCATGACCATAGGAAAGAAATATGTGACCACTTCTGATTAAAAATGAAAAGTACAGCGATAGTAATTTAAAATTTGGTCTTCATCATGGCAAGTATGGTTTTTACAGCTTTCTGGATCCCTGGGTCTATATTGATCTCGTTTATAAATCTTTACTTGAAACTCTTTTGATTCTTTACCAAATCTGTCAATAGCCATAACCCATTCATTTCAAAATGGGTCAATTTATCACGCAAATTTTTTTAGATAAAGCACTAACGAAGCTGACTTTTTAACTATATGTTTATAAAATAAGAGAATATTTTGGAAAAAATTTAAATAGAAAGGCAAACGATAGTATTTGGAACGTAGGGAGTACCATTCTCTATCACTTACGAACCCATTCAGAAGTCATTGGACCTTTGGGCAGTTTTGGCATCTTCCAGCAAAACATGTTGTACGACTTGCATTACGTAGGGAGTACCATTCTCTATCACTTACCAATACTATGCAAGCAAGTGGTGAATGTTTCTAAAACAAATGGATTTATAACCAAAGCTATGATTCTTGTACTCAAAAGAAAAGGATCCCGAACTGGCCTTAATTATACTTTGCTTATTTCAAGTGCTTATTAGCTTATCGCACTAGAGCGGGAGAGGGTGTGCTGACGTTTAGCGGACCAAGATAATAAATTATCACCTAAAAATACATAATAACCTGAAGTAGACCTGTTGGTAGATGGGCAACCCGCCCAATCAGCATCAGTATAACCAATCAAAGAAGTAGTGGAAGATGCATATAAGTGTAGACCAAAATCCAAAGTCCCCTAAACATATCGCAAGACACGTTTGAGAGTTTCAAAATGTGGCTCCCGTAGATCGTGCATATAAAGAAAATCTGCTGAACTGCATAATACAAATCTGGACATGTAAACGTGAGATATTGTAGCCCCCCCTGCAAGACTGCGATACAAAGTAAGATCCTGAACAGGAACACCTTTCGGACCCAGTATCAACTGGTATCCGAGAAGGGTTACAATTAACCATGTGTGCACACTCAAGGAGCTAATGATCACGGTGGGCTTAGGCCTAATTACATGACATCCATACTAATGGGCCTAATACAAATTAATAACTAATAACTATATAAATATATCGACTAATAGAACTAACCTTCAAACAACAAAAACCGTATCACTTTGCTGCACTGCCTTCGTGAGCAACTATGTTGCCTCTATTATTTGTTATGCGGACTTATTTGTATTAAATTAGTATTAATATTTGTGTTATACTAGTATTTGTATCTATATTCATTTAGGCCCAACCTACAAGTTCTTCTATACACCATTATGCCGTATGATGTACTTCTTCAAGAATCAATATAAAAATTTTGATGTCTTAAAACACATTATTGGTGAATATATAAGTTCTTCTACCAACGATCTTACTTTTGCCTTTTTATTGAGTTTCATGAAAGTATCTCTCACTGCAAGGCTGTTAAGTGTACTTATTTTTATTATATTCATATTAATTAGTATTTGTTTGTATTTGTTTAAGCCAAACCTAAAGTGCTAGGTTAGTCATTAATATAAATATTAGGTCTTATGTAAACACTATTATCAATCAGCATTATCAATCAATATATCATGTACTTGTATTTTAAAATCTTATATTTTTATGTTTAAATCATCCGACATGTTTTGTACTCTTTTATTTCTTTAATCGCCATTAATACCACGAGTATAGGGTTATTACACGCCGCAAAAAAAAATTACACTTTAGGTTTTGATTTACAAAATACTTTAAACTTGGTTAAGCTAAAAGAATAAGCGTTGCTTGTAGTATAAGCACAAACGTTTTTAGGTGTTTTACGACAAGAATCTAGTTTATTTTTGTTCACTTAAAATGCCTCGTGTTTGGTTGTAAGATCATGTATATATATTTTTATAGGTGTTTGGTGTTCGCTCGGAGAAACCATTCATCTGTTATTTTTAGGGTTAATTCCATATATCCCCACTTTAAACCCTTAAATGTCATATTTACCCTAAAAATCATAATGACATATACACCCAATTTAAATATTAAAATTGTTATATGTACCTAAATTAAAATTTTACTTTTTCAAAGTTTTCTAAACCTCTTCAATAATTGTCAATCATATATCTATTGGCTATTATACCCTCTTTAAAAACAGCGTGGCTATTATTTCCCTATAACCTTTGATATAATTAGGTTTACAATTGAATAATCAAATGTGGTGTTCATGATCACACTTACACGATCAAAATCATTCTTTATTTTAGTCTTTGATTTGATTATTTATCAATTGATCACCATGGTAAGCTTTTCCAAATTTTTGAATGATAATAGTGATATTACATGCCTTCTGCAACGTGTTTGTGTTTCATGTTGTAGAACCGTAGAGGGTGGGGGTGGGGGGGTGAATACAGTTTTTTTGACTTCTATGAAGTTTATAAAACTTCAAGTCTTGAAGGAACTAAGTGGTGTGATGATATACTTAGCAAAAAAACAATAGATAGATGGAGATAGAGAGAGAGACCACGATATATACTAGTTCGGGAAGGGGGTTTAGTCTTTTTGTACGTCTAGTTACGAATCCACGACACCTATACAATTCCTAGTATAATCCTTATGGTGGACTATAAACCGTATTACAATTTAACTCCACCACCGATATGCACAAAGATCGGCGCTCACAAAGAAGAGTTACTACCTATGGTATTCCGCCCTAGGAATCCACCCTCGGAATCAACCCCTAAGAACCCGTGATTCGACTTAACCTCTAGGACCACTTAGATCAACTAGAACCACCAAGAACTTCCCCTTGGAAGCTTACCAAACCCCAACTAGATCCCCCAATGATCTAGCTTGATCGCTAAGATACAAGACTTCCCTTACAACCAAATTGAATATAAAAGTTGCTTTAAGAATCTATTAAAACAAATAAACCGTAAAAACGTTTATTTATATTTTACCATCTATCCGTGTTTTGTTGATGACAATCATAAAATCATCGGAAGTAGAAAATAAAGTTTACTTGTTTTAAACCAATAGTTTTATAACTCGACCATCATCATTCTTCACTCATCATACTCATCATTTGCATCATATGTCATTACTACTTTGCATTACCTCAAAACATGCATGATATATTTTTTTGCAAGTCAACTTAGTCACTTTGCTTAAAATAAATATATCTTTACTTTTGTTTTTCAAATAAAGTAAACACTTATAATCAACAAATTATCTTAATAAATTCATAACACATACCACATTCTTATGAAATAGAAAAATCATTTTTTTCAGAAAGAAATGAATTTAGTTACATCATAGGTGACATCACACAAAATATTTTAAGATTTTTGAAATCTAAATTTCTGATTGTGTGTCAGAATGCCGGTTTCATGGATTTACATTGGCAAGTTCTCTCTAGTAAAAGGAACCGGACAGAACCGAGCTACAGGACAGCCGGTTCCATAGGCTTATACCGACCGGTTCCTTCTTGCAAAAGGAACCGGCATAACCTTGCTATAATACTTGTTTTGCCTATAAATAACAAGCCATTTCTCTTGTTTAACTCACTCATTCATTCATACATTTCATCTTACATTCATCTAACCTCTGATCTCATATCATGTTTTAAAACATAATAGTGATTTGGTTATTTTCTTAATAGTAGAAGATTTACCGAGTATGCATACAAGATCAAGCTTCAAGGCTCGCTTGTTGCAAGTGTCTCCCATCTCATGAAGATCCAACTACTGATCTTAAGTCATCATTTCATTCATCATATTAATCATTGTAATGTGTCGAGGGTGCATAGTGAAAAACTGGTGATTTAGTAGATAGGATTTCGATTGTATGTTGTGAACTCAGCTCTACCTTTGTTAGAACCTTATATACGGAGTATGGGTAAGTGTTGTAAGGTTTTTCCTTCCATTTTAGGACACGGTATTTAGATTATTACCGAATAAAGGGTAAGCTACGTGGGTTTGATTCTTCTATAATAGGACCCAGTATTTAGCTTAGTACCGGATAAAGGGTAAGCGACGTTGTGAGGCTTCTCCGCCGATTGAAGGAGTTTGGTGACTAGTGATTACGAACTCTCGAGTAGGTGACTCGAGGAGTGGAGTAGGGAAGGGTAGAAGACCTTGTAGCCGAACCATTATAAATACTTGTGTCCCGTAACCTTTTTCCTTATGTCTTGCATATCTCATTAAGTTAATTGTTACTTATCCATAGATCGAATAATACCTCAAACAATTAACTAAGAATTTTTTGAAACTTAAAATTTAATTGAAAAACTATTCAACCCCCCCCCCCCCCTTTCTAGTTTTCCATAATTGGTATCAAGAGCATGTTATCAAAGACTTTTAAAGTATATTGTATTTTAAAATCTTTAAAAACTGATCAAATGAATTTTGAAAACTACAAAGAAGGATTTTTTTTAATATAGTTATTATTCTAGATCTATTTGCCTTATTTCTTTGTTCCTTAAAAGAAGCTTGGAGGGTCATCAAAAATGACCACGGATTTTTGACGTCATCTCCGGAATTCCGTTACCTCAAGAAGCTACATCTTGAAAAGGTATTATATATATATATATATATATATATATATATATATATATATATAAGTATTTTAATTAAATTGTATAGCCCAATTTCAAAAATCTCAGTTGGGCTAAATTTTGGATTTGGTCCTGGTTGGCCGATTCCCTCCGGTTCCATTAATAAATAGAACCGACCAGTATTAGTCGAAGGAACCGGACAAACAGTAGAGAATTTATAACAAATATTTTTTTGGCCAAAATACTTTAAAGAGATAATCTATTTGTAACAAAAAAAGATTAAATTAAAACCCATTAATTTATCAAATATATTTTTTCTCGAATCAAAAACCTTATGGGCTTAAAACAAAAATGTGCAACGATTCATAAACTACACTGGTTCGAAATATATGCTCATGAGTCCATGATGATTCAATATCTTGCAAATCGGTCTTAAGCGCTAAAAGGTACGTATTTAAAATTCTGTTCTTGAATATGTTTGTCAAATATATGTTATGTGTTTATGATTTAATAAATTATGTTATGGGCCTTGTAATCTAGTTGTTTGGGCTTTTAATTAATTGCCTATAACCTTTGTCCTTTTTGTGTTATGAATATTTTATTTATGGTCCTTTGACTATTTGACGTTTGTCAGTTTATTCAGATTTTGTACCGTGTTGACGGTGGTGATTTTATGAGAATTGTGGTGATTTATGGTTTATTGTGGTTAATAATCCCTTTTTGGAAGGTATTATTATGTTATTTGTATTCCAGGTGGTTTGACTCGTGAATTTTGAGAAATGCCGAAAAACGAGTCCTGACATGTCCGTTAATGTCCAAATGAGTTTTGAAGGGTTTAAAGTGTAAATATGTCATGTAAGTACTCTAGGTTAATGGAAAAGTATTTTTAAGGTGAAATAAAAATGCTAATTAACTTTGGGGAAAATTTTACGACCAAGTTTTACGAGTATTTAAGTGATCCCGACACCCCATAGGATGCCATAACCGGTCATATAAGCTTAAGGGGACAAGGAGGCTTAATTTTAGCCAAGATGTCCCAAGGTTGTACACATATTTGCCTTTCACTAGACATTTCCACTCATTTCTTTTCATTTCAAAAAAATAAAACACACACATAGGGGTGTGTGTGTGTGATCTTCCGCCACCAACCACCACAAATCACCATAGATTTTCTAACTTTGATTAAGAACGTGATATTCCGGGTTGATACGAGTATTTGGGTATTCATTTAAACAACGTTTGGGTTGTCCGGTTCGTGTTGAAATCTATATTTTTGAAGATTTTCTTGTAAGTTTTTAAATTTAAATTTCGTTTGTCCTTTTGGGTTTATATTGATGCATAGATGTTAGTTGTACAAGTTGATCGTCGTAAAAATCGATTTTTGGAAACGAAACAGATATAAAAGGGGTGTTTGGCTTGCGTCAGATTCAAAAAGGGATAAAAGGGTTTTGTAGTTTTGATGTTGTGGTCGTGATGGTTGAATAACATATATTGCTAAATAGCTTATTTTGTATAATAGCATGTATAGCTTATTTTTGGGCTTATTTCGTGGCTTATTGTGAGCTTATGGCCCGCGGCTTATTTTGAAAAAACACAAGGAAATGTGTTTTGATTATTTACGTGGTATGACGTATGTCGCAGACTATTTTTATAGCTTATGGTAGTAACCAAATACAATACGTAGCTTATTAGCTTATTGTCAAGCTTAATATATGTATTGTGGAGCTTATGGGCTCACGGCCAATAAGCCCATTTAAGCCGTGGCTTAATGAGAGGGCTTATTGTGGTACGGATTATTTCCTATTTATTAGTATGAGCTTATGTATATAAATGTGCCTTGGTTTTGGATTTGGATCGTATTTTAGACTTATAAATATCTTAAAGGACCCTTATTGGGCCTTAAAGCCCAATAAGCGATATTTAGTCGTTATAAGAGTTTTGACGGACTTTTTGAAAGTGAAATGTATTTACGAAGTGGTATTAAACGATATTTTGGGAAAAACGTTTTAGTAAACGTTAAAGATTGAGATTTTGGAATTTTGTCGGAAAAGTGTCGAAAGTTTGAAAAGTGTTTGAAATAAAGGTTAAAAACCTTGAAAAACGTTGTATGAACGTACGGGTCATGTCAAAATTTCATAAAAAGTTTATACTTAGAAATTTTACCTAAAAACATGATTTTTGATTTTAAATAATAAAATATTATTTAATTATTTTATTTATTTAATAAATTCACTTAAAGACGAAAAATATAATTTTTCTCGAAACTTCACAAATATGCTTATTATGAGTAAACGTTCCATTTTCAACCCTATTATGATTATTTTCACGATGACTAAGGTCACCGAATGGACTTATCGAGATATATTTATAATTATTAATTATAAATATTTACTTATATTACTTATCTATTTTCTTTAAATAGTATAAGTATGTATTATTGAGTAATGGGATTGATATGATTGTTGGGATATGTCGTCAACCATCACACCACTAAATTGTTATGGGTAATTGTACAACGTGTCTAAACTCTATGCATCAAGCGTGAAGACTGTTTTGAAAATGAATGATTAAAATGGGACATTAACTGGACTAGGCGTGTGCGGACGTCATTACGTTTGCTTGTGTGATTGAGATTTGATTGCTAAAGACTTGCTTGAGGTGAGTTCTCGTAGCCTCATTTTACTGTCTTTTCCGTTGGGGGAAAATGATACTCAAATGTGTTTTGAAATGTTTTGAATTAAACTATGCAAAATGTGGTTTTGTTTTTGGACAAGATATGTGCTTATGACTGCTATGTGAATATTATGTATTGCATGATTGTTTGGATCGAAGGGGTATGCCTATCCAAGTATTTGTATGATTGTTTGGATCGAATGGGTACGCCTACCCAGTATTTGTGTAGTTATTGGAGCGGATGGGTACGCCTACCCTGGTATGTGTGAGGTCCTGCCCTAATTTAGTGCTTCAGCTGGTAGGCCCTTTAGGTGCGTAAGTGACATATATTGATTGACTAGCGGGATTGCTAGGTTGTGTTACATGACTAGCGGGGATGCTAAGTCATGGGTTGTTTGCATATATATTCATTGTCATATTGCATTATTGTCCACTGTTTTGAAATATTGGCACAACTTTTTGGTTTAAGGTCAAACCTACGAGCTCACCAATATTATTGTTGACGTTTTCGAGTATCATTTTCAGGTGAAGTGAAAGAGGAATAAGTTGGTGATATGTGATAGCAGACTTAGAAGTATCCGGTGTGGATTTTTCATGTGAAGTCTTGCTTGTTCATTTTATTTGGTTTTAGTATTTGCAAGATTTTGGTTTAAGTTTGGGTTTGGACCCCTGTATGGGCTATTGAAATTGCAAGAGGTTATGGATTTGATTGTGATTTGGGACATCACTCGAGGTTGTTCGAGGTTGATGGTCTTCGTAACACTTTATGTTTATGCATTGTAGTTTTCTCTATATTGTATCTAGTTTTTCCGTCTTATATTGTATCTTGTGTTATGAAGCTCTAGCATTGATGTTCGCGCTCCCTCGAGCTTTCCGCATTTTCGGGGTGTGAAAGATTGGTAATCAGAGCCAAGGTTATCTGAGCATACTAGGTGGTTGACTCTAGGGTTATGAGACCATATCTATATCCTTCACTTTAGTTATGTATTTGATTATGTGCCGTGATGTTCCATACTGTTGCTTGCTTCATCGTGGCGTTCGCGGTTGGTGCTTTATGCTTTTGTTCAGTCATTAATATGTATGAGCTCGATATTGAGTTTGGGACTGGGAAAGATGCGAATATATCGTACGGTGGCCCAAACGTAGTTTATAAGCGTATCCAACTAACTCATACTTGTTTATGTCGTACATACAAATCGATTGACACCATAAGGTGGTATTATGTGTATAGTTATATATATAGTAAGATGTTTTATATATATACTATACTCTATTATATTATATATATATATAAAACTAATATATATATATATATATATACTATTGCAAAAAAAAAAAAAATTAACTTCTACTTAAAAAAATACATATACTATGATATATATGTATGTATTAGTCTTCCCAAACCTACAAGTAAACGTTAGGCCACTGCGTTCTTCCTTCGGGTAGATAATGCCGTCAGGGTTGAGGACACTCGAAGTGTCGAGCCGGCCTATTGCCGAATCACGAGGAGGGGGAACGGGTGGAAGGGTTGGTAGAGATGGTGGAAGGGGTAGTGGACCTAGGGAAGGTAATGATGAGTGTGTTGACGAATTAAATGGTCAAGGAAATGACCAGGGTTTAGAAGCTAATGGGGGCGTAAAGGGAGTCAATGGAGGTGTAGGAGGATACCGACTTCTCGACATCTTTTGCCCAGCAAATGCAGAAAACCTGTTAAAGATTGAGATTTTTGAATTTTGTCAGAAAAGTGTCGAAAGTTTGAAAAGTGTTTGAAATAAAGGTTAAAAACCTTGAAAAACGTTGTATCTTCTGTGATAGTAAATGGCAACCGGGTAGGTTGTTCATATAAGGAGTTCTTAGCTTGTAACCCTAAGGATATGATGGTAAGGGAGGTGATGTAGTTCTTACTCGATGGATTGAGAAAATGGAGTCCGTGCAAGATATGAGTGGTTGTAGTATTGACCAAAAAGTGAAATACACTGGTGGTTCATTTGCGGGTAAGGCTTTAACGTGGTGGAACTCTCAGATCCGTACGCTAAGCCGAGAAGTTACTGTTAGTATTTCATGGAATGACTCTAAGTTTATGATGATAGAAGAGTTTTATCCTAGTCATGAACTGAAAAAGTTGGAAACTGAGTTGTGGAATCACTCCATGGTCGGGGCTGGCCATGCTGCGTATACTAAAAGGTTTCATGAGTTGGCTAGGTTAGTTCCACATTTGGTGACTCTAGAAAGTAGGAAGATTGAGAGGTATGTGTATGGCCTTGCTTCACAGATCCGTGGGATGGTGGCAGCAATGGAGCCAAAGACTATACAGAAGGCTATGAAGATTTCTGGTGCACTGACCGATGAGGCTGTTAGGAATGAATCAATTAAGAAGGTTGAGAAGAGAGGAAATGTGGGGGGACCTAGAAAGGATAAGAATGGTAGGGATGATAATAAGAGGACTAGGACTGGAAATGATTTTGCTACTACCGCAAACCCTGTAAGAAGAGAGAATATAGGTGCTTGGCCAGTGTACTACCTGCAACTCCTACCATGCACCCGGAGGGCGTTGTCGCACATGCTTCAATTGTAACCGCCTGGGTCATTTGGCAAAGGATTATAGAGGCGTGTCGAGGAATGTGAATCCCGTCAATGCTAGAAACCCAACTGTTAGGGCATGTTATGTAGGATCCCGTAATCACTTCATAACATATATATATCATACACGAATCTGATCTAGAAAGGAGAAAGAGAGATGAGTTGTTTTGTAGAGAGAGAAAGAAGAGAGAGAGAGAGATGAGAGAAAAATAGGAAAAGAAGAATTATTAGAAAATGAACAACTTCCTTTTCCAAAGAGGAAAAGTTACTTATATACCCTGACACATTAAGTGACGTTCAGGATAATTGACTAGGACCCGGGCACGGTTTTGCTTGGGATTAAACCCGAAACATATACAATATTAGATTAACTATCGAGCCCGATTCCCGATACTTTCCTATTACAACGTTAACTAATTGATTGACCGAGACTTAAATACATAATGAACGAACTTCATGTTTGACTCAATATTTTGAGGCTAACAATCTCCCCCGAAGTGAGTTCATTGATGACACTCCTTCATTAGATATGTGAGATTGCTTTTGTCGTTAAGCTCATGTGGTCTTGGTCTTTCTCTTTGTTCTTTGTTGTAGGCTTGTTCCTTCATGCTTTGCGTTTGACCTTTGAGCCTTTCTGTCATGTCTTTATCATTTATGCCATCTTGCGATCTTGTGGTATTTGACCAACATTCTCATACTATGCCTCATCTTGAAAGCTTCAAATCAGAGTTAGCGGAAGTCTTTGTCTTTAAATCTTGAGCTTTCATGATTGATTGTCTTTGTAGAATGAGCATGAATATGTGGTAATGAATCAACTTTGGTTGATTGGGATATCGTCACCACCATTTTAACCTACAGGTTTACGTTAGTGATAATTGAGAAAATTGATTTGAAAATCAATCGACGTATTACTTGTAAATGCAATTTTTGTAACTCATCGGAGTTATAAATCTTTTATCAATAATTCATCAACGCAAGTCATTACTGGACCTAAATAGATATCAGGTTGTCACAAGTTTGATTCATATAGAATCTCGCAAGTCTCCTACTAAGTGTTGTTTGATGTGACTCAAAGCAGGATTTCCAATCTTCATTGTGAATACATTAGTATCACTCGGATGTTCTAGCAAATATCACAATGATATTGCGTAGGACTCTTGATAACAGCTTGTGAATTTGATGATGTTCAACAAGTGTTTGAAATGGAATGTGTCCTAACGAGATTTTATTGATCTCTTGGCTCTAGACTCGATTAGTGCATTTTGGTTTTAGTACTTGGAGGCTTAAGCAGATTGTCACCAATTCAATATCAACGATCTTGGAATGAGATGTCAATAGATAACGTGTGTATCTCCGTGACAAATGAGACAAGTTTCTGTTGAGAGAAACCCGAATGGCTGGGAAGGGTTGTGCATTGCATCACTGGGTCCATGATGTCATTTTCAATGTCAGCAATCAACATGTGATTCTGACAGCATATGTATTGACCCGGTTTCTGCCTTAAGTTGTGTGGAGGGCTTCTTTGTTTACACCCTTTATCCATACATTTCTTTTTCATTCTTCAACGCCTTCAATGCTTACCAAGACGTCATTACTAACACCTTGTATGTTGATTGTCCAGTGTTTGCTCAATATTAGTCCGGCATTCATTCCCATATACCATTCATCTCCCTATCATATTTTTTTTTCTATAGGTTTGCGCTATTTCTAATTTGGTTATCCTTTAGGCAGATCCTCCGGGTTGGGTTGGATCATAGGACTGTTCCTTAACCTAACCACCTTCGACTTCAGGAAACATCGTGTTAATTAAGATGTTGTTGGGTATAAGATCAAACCATAAAACCTTTTCTTACTGTTTAGCACATTGAGTCGAATAGATTATATTTTAATTACATTTTCTCCCCTTATTTTAAATAATAAACACTTAGTTTTTGAATACTTGCTGATTTTAAAATATGTGTCTTGAAAATTCTGTGGGAGAAAATATTATCAGCATGAATGGTTTGGAACATTTTGATAATGTTTTGAATACATAAGAATTGTCGTTGTTGATGTATGCAAAAACATTAAAACTTTGTTTTTTGAAAAACTCCCCCTCAAACATAGGACCAATTGAAAAATTGTTGTCTTTTGAAAACATTGTGAGTGTTGGAGTGTTGAACACACAATTTTGAAAGATTATGAATTGTCATCGAGAAATTCTTGAAAAATTGTGTTCAACTTTAAAAAAAATAAATGTTAGAGGACTTCTCTTCTAACGGTAAGGGTAAGCGCACTGATACGTACACTATCCTTTTTCTTGAGCTAAAAACATTGAATGTCTTGTAAGAACAGCTCAAGACCGAGAAACGTTAGTTTTCTCGTTGTGAGGATAAGTTATAAACCTTCCTTTATTTAAAGTCCGGGTTATGTACTGATATTTGTACATAAGCCATTTAGAAAATTAGAAATGACATGTTTTGAAACTATTTGCAACTCTCGCTCGAACTTCATTTACACACCCGTGTCAATGTTAATCGACATTTCTAAGCACGTAAATGTTATCGATTCCAAGTTGAGAAGAATCTTTTTGGAAATTTTCTGTTTTTCTGATTTTGTATTTTCTTTTTGAAGTTTTATATTTTTGTATTTTGCTTTTCTCAAAAATATTTACATGGTGATGTTTGATGATGATATCAAGCAGTCTCATTTGTCAGAACCTCCAGATCAGCTGGAGTCAAACATCTCATACCAATCCTTCTGACAAGATACTTAAACCGATCCTCAGGAAGGGCTTTCGTAAACATGTCAGCTAATTGGTATTCAGTTCTGACAAAATATAATTCAATTATACCATTTTCAACCTGTTCCTTTATGAAATGATACCGAGTATGGATGTGCTTTGTTCGCGAATGTTGTACGGGGTTGCATGATATTGCTATGGCTGACTGAGAGTCGCAATACAACGGTATTTTGTTGTAGTTGAAGCCATAATCTTGAAGCTGTGTCCTCATCCACATTACTTGAGCACAACTTGCAGATAACGCCACGTACTCTGCCTCTGCTGAAGACATTGCAGTGCAGTTTTGTTTCTTTGACATCCAACTTACTAGCTTATCACCAAGGAACTGTATCCCTCCAGAAGTGCTTTTCCGAGTATCAAGGCATCCGGCATGATCAGCGTCTGAAAATGCTGTTAGTTCAAAGCCAGAATCCTTTGGATACCAGAGTCCCATGTTAATGGTACCCTTTAGGTATTTAAAGATTCTTTTAACCTCCTTGAGGTGCTTTTGAGTTGGTCGTGCTTGATAACGTGCACAATAGCATACTGCTTGCACTAAGTCTGGTCTACTAGATGTCAAGTACATGAGTGACCCGATCTTACTACGATAATCAGATTGGTCTACGGGTTCTCCACTCAAATCTACATCTAGTTTGGGTTTAGTAGCCAATGGTGTACCAATGGAGTGACAATTGTCCATATTATGCTTTTTCAGAATTTCTAAAGCGTACTTGGCCTGATTGATAAAAATACCTTTTGGGGACTGGTGGATCTGAAGTCCTAAAAAGAATTTCATCTCCCCCATTAAGGACATTTCAAATCTACTGTGCATTAATTTTTCAAATCGTTTTGAATATTTAGGATTTGTCGATCCAAAAATTATGTCATCAACGTAAATTTGCACAAGTAGAATATCCTCCCCGTATTTTATCTTGAATAAAGTTGGGTCAATTGTACCTTTAGTAAAGCCTTTGGACATCAGGAAGGTTGATAGTTCATCATACCAGGCTCTTGGAGCTTGCTTTAATCCATACAAAGCTTTCCTCAGAAGGTAGACTTTTTCTGGATGATCTGGATCAACGAACCCTTCTGGCTGAGCAACATAAACCTCCTCCTTCAGTGGACCATTAAGAAATGCCGTTTTCACGTCCATCTGATAGATTGGAAAAGACTTGTGTGCTGCGTAGGCAACGAAAATCCGAACTGCTTCCAAGCGAGCAACTGGTGCAAATGATTCTTCGAAATCAATACCCTCTTTCTTCCTGACATAACCTTTAGGCTACAAGTCGTGCTTTGTTGCGAATTACAGTCTGATCTTCATCCTTCTTGTTTCTTCCATAACCACTTTAGCTATTAAATCATTAATCATCTTGCCAAATGGTTTTGTCGACTAGTTCCCAGACTGTTAGACTGTCGAACTGATGAATGTTCATCCTGCTTTGCTTCGACCAGCAGAATCAGCCATTGCCTCCTTAATGTTTCATCGTTCAAAATACTCACCGTGATCGCTAACATACACCATTTTCCAGGTCCTATATCATTGGCAACTGTCCGTCTGTTGAACTGGCATGGTTGATTTTCCACGAACTTGTTCTAATGGAGGATCTCCTGTCCAATCGGTAATCATTGACTTTGTGGTTGAAATGAATGCACATCGGTATTATCAATGTTGCGTGAGGAAGACCTCACCATTTTCCTGTAACCCTGGTAAAAAAAGATTGATAAATCTATCGTTCTTGAAATTAGGCATCGGTGCTTGATCATTGTTGTTTTTCCTCGAGCTTAGACCGTGTGTTGGATATGTTATATTCCTTCAAGTAAGACTGAAGAGAAATTCCAACCCTAGTTGTGACGAATCTGTCTTTTTTGCTGTAGAACAACATTTTGCCTTGAGCAACCTGGGTCAGAGTTGTCATAAAATCTAACGCCTTTCTGTCCTTGAGAACGAGGAGGCCTGAAGAGATATTTTCAAACAGACATCTCTTGTCTTGTGGTAGAGGTCTGAACTGTTTGTATCATACATCATTTCTTTGATCTCCATCAAATTTGATATGATGGACTCAACATTAAGCGTGTCTCTTGTTGTAAACACGATATCCCTTCGACTGAGTAAATATCCCACATGACACATGATCCCCTTTTCTTCTTTTATCTAATCCAGATTTTCCCCTTCTCAAGTTATGTAACCAAATGGAACCAAAGATGTGATGATGTTTTTAATGAAGTTTCCTGTCATTAATGATGTGATACGCGTCTTCCATGAGTCGATATGATGATTGATCATATTCTGAGTATGCATGCGGTTGCAAACTGCTTCAAGCCAAAATGATAATGAACTTGTAAGTTGAGAGCATTGTTCGCGCAGCCTCAACAAGAGTGCGGTTCCGTCTTTTGCGACAAACGCCGTTCTGTTCAGCGTGTATTCGAAGGAGTGAATCTGATGTTCAATGCCCTTCTCTTTGAAATAAGCAAGGAGGTCTTGTTCAAGAACTCTGTGCCTCTGTCAGGACGACACTAATATCTAACTGAAGATTGCGTTTGAAATCATCGTGAGAAAGTCTTTGAGAACTTCTGGTGTTTCATCCTTGGATCGTAGAAAAAGAGTCCAAGTGTATCTTGAGTAGTCATCAACAATCACCAGAATATATTTCTTCCCATTTATGCTTGCAATATTTTCTCCTACGGAATTTTTAAGACATATTTTAATCACAAGGTATTTCAAAAACTAAGTGTTTATTATTTAAAATAAGGGGAGAAAATGTAATTAAAATATGATCTATTTGACTCAATGTGCTGAAAAGTAAGAAAAGGTTTTATGGTTCGGTCTTACACCCAACAACATCTTAATTTCATGACGATTCTAAGGTCATAAGGTGGTTAGGTTAGGAATCAATCCTATGATCCAACCAGAACCGGAGGATCTACCCAATACACGAATCAAACTAGAAATTAGATAAAGAGGTGAGTTGTTTTGTAGAGAGAGAAAGAAGAGAGAGAGAGATATGAGAGAAAATTAGGAAAAGAAGAATTATTAGAAAATGAACAACTAACTTTTCCAAATAGAAAAAGTTACTTATATACCCCGACACATTAAGTGACGTTCGGGATAATTGACTAGGACCCGGGCTAGGGTTTTGCTTGGGATTAAACCCGAAACATATACAATATTAGATTAACTATCGAGCCCGATTCCCGATACTTTCCTATTACAACGTTAACTAATTGATTGACCAAGACTTAAATACATAATGAACGAACTTCATGTTCGACTCAATATTTTGAGGCTAACAGCTTATCCAAAGATGTGTTTTATACTGCAACGGATTCTGTACTAAACGTGTCTAGATTTTCTGACATGCATGATGCTTTCACTAGTGCTCAGAAACGTATTGCCGACCTTGAATCTGAAAATTTTAATCTGAGAAACAAGATTCAAAATGATGATCACGACTCAATGATAAAACATTTCTCCAAACTTGAAGTTGAACACTTCAACTTACAATTAAAGTATCAAAATCTCAAAGAACGTTTTGGAAACAAAAAACCAGTGACGTCTTCGGATGCTCCTTCATTTGTTTCACTGTTTGTGATTGGGAAACTAAATGAACAGATTCAAAGTCGAGGCAATACGATTCGGGAATTAAAGGAGAAAATCTCTCGCTTAACAAAGAAAAATAGTGATGTAGATCCCACTTTTGACCTTAAGGCCTTAGTTTCTCAGAACAAAGATTTACTGCAAACTCAAGCCCTTCCCGATCTCATGAAATGCATAGGGCAGAAAATGCAAAAGTTAAGCAGCATTATAAGGAATTGTATTATTCAATTAAAATAACGCGTGTCAAAACCACTAAGCAGAACAACTCTTTGTTATCTGAAATTGCAAACCTTAAGGCTCAACTTAAAGATAATTCCAAATATGTCACTATACCTGATAGCAAATCTAAAGTGCTGGCTCCTGGTAGATATCCTATAGATGTTGAACCAATTCCCCCTAGACTCAAGAAGAACCGGGAAGTGCATCTACACTATATCAAACACCTTAAGGAAATAAAAACCCTCGTGAAATAGTATGAGGACGCTACAGTGGGAAAAGAACCATTGGATACCTCTCTTGCAATTTCTTGCCGTTACGCCTAAACACTTCTAAAGGAGCCTGTTAGAAATATTAATAGGCACTGTTTTTAAAACTTAGCCCCTTCGCGATAAACCAGAATCCTCTACCAATTCACTTTAGTGATAAGAGCGAGTTACTTTTGACAAACCATGTAAAACCTCAACTCATAACCCACCACCACAAGTTGAGTACCAGAAAATAAATTCGACTAATGCCCCTGGAATTCCCTCTACAGGAGTAAAAGGTGCCTCAACAGCTAGCAGGTCAAAGCCTAGGAGCAATACAAAGAAAGATAGGACCTTGCTAGCTAAAAGTGCCTTGAAGCAAGTAGAAGCCCATTCTAGGATGAATAAGTCGAATGAGAAACAAAAGAATCATGTTGATTCTAGTATTAGCTATAAGCGTACTGTAATTAATTCGAATTCTAATACTTCTTGCAAAACTTGTAACAAATGCTTAATTTTTGTTAATCATGATCAATGTGTTGTGCGTTCTGAGATGTTTGTGAAGCAATCCCCTGCCACTAAAGTGTGGCGGGTTAAGAAAATTAAGCAAGTTTGGAAGGCCACAGGGAAATTGTTTACCACTATCGGCCATCAGTGGCGACCCACTGGCAGACTATTACCTTTAGGAGATCACGTGCCTTAACTAGGAAACTTCTCCACCTAAAGATCCGGCCTACAAAAAATGGAAGCCCACTGGTAGAACTTCTCCCATTTATGAGACAGTGCCCTTTAGGGTTAGGTCGACTACTCTTAAGAGTGACTGTAGCCACTGAATCCACAGAAACTATTGCCCCTAGTAGCTTTATATATCTTGCGTGCACTAACCCAACCGACCCCAATTGCAATTAGGGATCCAATGTAACCAAAACTGCCATTTTCGCCTTGTTCATAATGCAGGTCGTACAGATCGATCTCATGGATATTGGACTCAGGCAGCTCAAAACAATGACTAGAATCGCTTCACGCTCAGGAATGTCCGTGAAAAAGTTTATCAGACTGTTCGATTCGGAAAACGACCATTTTGGTGCAATTATGGGCTTTGGGATTATGTCATTGTGACAGTGTAATTTCCAGGGTAACATATGTAGAAGGACTTGACACAACCTTTTCACGTAGAAGGACTTGGACACAACCTTTTCTTTGTCGGTCAATTTTGTTATTCAGATCTTGAAGTTGCCAGACTTAGATGGTGTTGACCTTATTAAAAGAAGTCGTGGCACAAACTTATACACCATTTCTGTTGAAGATATGATGAGGTTTTCTCCCATTTGCTTACTGTCTAAAGCCTCCAAGAACAAATCCTGGTTACGGCATCGCCGCCTGAATCACTTAAACTTTGGCACCCTCAATGATCTTGCTCGTAACGATCTTGTTAGAGGCTTACCTCAGTTGAAGTTTGAAAAGGATCATTTGTGTTCTGCATGCCAACTTGGAAAGAGCAGAAAAGCTACCCACAAACCCAAGAAGATTAACACCATTATAGAAGTTATACACACCCTTCACATGGATTTATGGGGACCACTAAGAGTGTAGAGTATTAACAAGAAGAACTACATTCTAGTTATCGTTGACGACTACTCCAGGTTTACATGGGTGAAGTTTTTGAGATAAAAGGATAAGACTCCCGCTTTCGTAATCAATCTGTTAAAACAACTTCAAGTCGGTCTCAACAAAACTATCTGGTTCATGCGGACTGATAATGGCACCAAATTCGTTAATAAAGATTTGACTGATTACTATGAAAGCGTTGACATTACCTACGAGAAGACCGTTCCAAGAACTCCTCAGCAAAATGGCTTTGTTGAATGATGGAACTGCACTCTTGTTAAAGCTGCTAGGACTATGTTGATCTTCTCTAAGGCTCTATTATTTCTTTGGGCAAAAGCTATTGCTACTGCCTGTTACACCCAAAACCGATCCCTCATACATACTCTTCACGATAAAACCCCATATGAACTTGTGCATGACAAGAAACCGGATCTTTCGTTTCTTCGTGTTTTTGGGGCTCTCTGCTACCCAACAAACAATAGTGAAGATCTTGGTAAATTGAAAGCTAAAGCAGATATTAGGTTCTTTATCGGTTACGCACCAAACATGAAGGGTTACCGAATCTACAACAAACGCACCCGACAAATCATGGAAACTATTTACGTTACATTCGATGAGCTGACTGGGCAAACGGCTCCTGTACACTTCAGTCCAAGACTCGCACCCATCTTTATGACGTCTGTTCACATCAATTTAGGCCTCGCTCTTCAACGACAAATGGCGTCTGCTGACAACACTTTAGGCCCCGTTCCTTAAAAGAAAAGAAAGGTGTACGCTTCAGTGCGCTTTATCTTTGGAAGAAGAGAAATCTTCTTGTTTTTGACCATTCTTATCAACATGATTTATTCTTTTTCCATGCTTGTTCTGTTATCAAGTGGATCAACGTACCTTAGGTTGTATTGTTATTCACTTGTTTAATCAAAAATGGCAACCTCATAGGCAATTTTTGAGGGGGAGAAGTGTGAATTAAGTACATGTTGATTGATGTTTGAAATGGTCAAAGGCTCCTGCACTTATCAGTTTTGACTCCTTGAACAATTAGTTCAGGACTCGTACCTCAACCTCCTTCTCCAACACCTAATGTTCCACCAACAAAGAATGACTGGGATACGTTATTTTGCCCAATGTTTGATGAGTACTTTAATCCTTCACCAAGTGTTGTTCAACCTGTTCTTGTAGCTACTGTTTAAGAACCTGTTGTTTCAACCGGTACACCTTCATCAACGAGAATTAATCAAGATACATCTTCTACAAGTACCTCACAAACCACTCAAGAAGCACAATCTCATGTTATTCCCACTAGTGTTGAAGAAGATGATCATGGTATTGAAGTTGCACACATGGATAATGATCTGTAATTTGGACTTCCAATTCCAGAACCTAGTTTTGAAGAATCCTCTTCCCGAATTGTTATCCCAACCAACGTGCATTCAGTAAATCAACCACAAGAGCACATCGAAAAATAGACCAAGGATCATCCGCTTGACAAGATTATTGGGGATCCTTCCAGATCGATATTCACAAGACTCCAACTATAAACCGAATCCCTGTTCTGCTACTATGATGCTTTCCTCTCTTTAATTGAACACAAAAGTTATAAAGATGCATTAACCGAATCCTGTTGGTTTGATGCCATGATGAGCTCCATGAGTTCGATCATTTGGAGATTTAGGAGCTAGTACCTCGTCCATATCAAGTGATGATTTTTACCTTGAAGTGGATTTATAAGGTGGAATTAGATGATCTAGGATGTGTTCTGAAAAAACAAGGAAAATCAAGGAGCAAAAGGAAAATGGAGTGGTTTGACTTTACTTCATCGACACAGAACATCAGCTGGCAGATATCTTCTCTAAGCCGTTAGGACAAGAAAAACTTGAATTTATCATGTAAAAGGTTGGAATGCAAAGCATGTCTTCGGAAATGCTGAAAAAGCTGGCAGACGAAACAGAAGATATATGGTGGTATCTCTTCATGTATCCTATGTAAATATATAAAACCAGAAAAACACAAAAAGATTCTCATTTTTATAAAACTTTTTAAAAACAAAATACAAAAATATAAAATCAGAAAATACCAAAAATATGTTTTTCATGACATGTCTTCTGGCATCGATAATATTTACGGCGTTAGAAATGTCATTCAATAATGACACGGTGCTGTAAATAAAGTTCGAACAGAAGTTTCAAATGTTTTTCAAAACATGTCAAAAATGGCTTGTGTTATTTCAGACTGCAACCCGCTCTTCAAAATGAGGAAAGCATGCTATCACTCAAACAATGTCTACAGCTCTTTAAATAGAAAACGGGACATTATTTGAGGGGGAGAAATGTGCTAATAATTCTTTCAAAACGATCTTTTTAAATAATCAAGGAGTAAACGGAAAAGGTTTGACAATAACTAATCATGATTTAAAGGGGAGTTAATTAATTTTAACTCATTTAGACTTTAGATGTTATGTGTTCCAACCTTTAGGACTTAGAATGAAACATATGGCAATTAGGAACTTGCTTCTTTTAACTTGCATCGGAAAGGACCTAGATTTCCATTGGTATAAGTTTTATAACCCGAACGATTTTTTTCTCAAAAATATTGATTTCATAAATCAAGTTCGGGTTAACCATTTGAAAAGTGTTCTAATCAAATCAGAATCAATTTTCGACACTACAAACAGATTTTCAAGAAATTTCGACCACTCGAATAAATACAATAGATCTTTAAATAGAATACGGGTCTTTGTTCGAGGGGGAGAAAGTGTTTTCGAATTATCTTTAACATGTCACGGTAATTATATGGAAAAAGTTTTAACTTAACGGATAATAATTTGAGGGGGAGTTTTAACTCCAAGGGCTTCATTTGTCATAAGTTATTAACTTTAGAGGCTTAAATATAATTTCAAGATTAGTGGCTTAGGCTTAAAACTACATTTGATCAATATTGCCAACACCTTATTGTTTTAAAAATGCTTAGGTTTGTTTGGAAATAATTATGTAGTTTTAGAAGCTTTGAAGTTGAAGATATGTTTCTGATTCGATTAACATTTCCCCAATCAGTTAATCACTAAGCTTATTTTTTGAAGTAGTAGAATTTGTTGACAAAAGAGGTACACATAGGTATGATAAGTATGATGATTCCTTTAGATAGTCATTATCATATAAGGAGAAATTCAGACATCCGAGACTTAATTAACTTTGGTGTTACGGTTTCGAATGATTTGTGTACTTTGAATATTTGGGCTTTATACATCAAGTCTTCTTAATGCGGCTTGCAAGAAATATTTGAATCTACTCAAGAAAGGATTGCTGGTTCGGGGGAAGCATTGACAACTTCCATCTGGATAGTATCAAGATGGACTACAGATTGCTAACATAGACCAAAATAACTGTGCCACTTTCGGTTTGAACATTTCAGGTCCTGTCTCATACGCAATCTTGTGCATCAATAAGTAGTGTGGTAATCAGTGTTATGTGTCAGTTTAATGAATTTTTCATGAGTTTCTCGTTAAACTCCAAAACATTTATAAACTCATCATAACTGACACTAACAGAATCCCTCATTAATTAAGGGGGAGCATAAATAGGTTCCAATATTGGCTTGTATTTAATCAGACCACATTTTCTCCTAAATTTTCTAACATATTTAAATCAATTGAGATCCTAAATCTCAAAGGGTTTAAAATTTTTTATCAGGGGAGAGAATGTAACATAAATATTAAATCTGATAAAAGTATGATCTATTAAGACTCAAGCAGGCACTCCTCCCTCCATGTGTCAAACAATTTCGAATATCGATGCACATGTTGAGGGGGAGCAATTTCATGAATCAAAACAATCGAGGTACTAATGTTTTGATGTTTATATCGCTCGTACCTTGATTAGGTTAGGTACTTGTTCCCATGACCCTGTATTTACTTTATCGGAGTTATAAGGATGGTATGGTTAGGTACTTGTTCCCATGATCCTGCCAGAGCTGGAGGGATCTACCCAGGGACTATCCACTAGTTAGTGTAGAAGTCCATAGGTATGATTACAAAAGGAGTAATGTGAGAATAAGGGAATAGTGCGGACTAAGATGGAGCTAGTACTGGAACATATCCAACAAGGTACTAGTAATGAAGTCTCGGTAAGCACTGAAGGGGTTGAAGAATGAAAAGGAAATGTTAAGATAAAGGGTAAAAAGAAAGCAGCCCTCCTTATACATTAGGCAGAAACCGGGTCAATACATATGCTGTCAGAATCCAGGAATCACATGGTATTGCTGCATTGAAGTCAAGTCTCATGGACCCATAATGACGCTGCGACAAAAACCTTCCCTAGCCACGTCAGATCCTCGAAAAAAGATTCTTGGTTACAATCACTTCTCCACGGAGATCAATAATACATTTCTATCTTCTCTCTCACATCCGAGTTAGACGATAAGAAAAGGTTTCAGTCCTCTCCAAGCCTCCGACTACCAAAAACCAATAATGCACTATTGAGTCAATAGCCATGAGAACAACCAAAAATCTCATTAGGACACTAAAACAAACAGTGCTTGTTTATTAACACACAGTGACAACAAGTAGAAGATCTTAAAGTCCTAACGCATATCCTCGTCGGTATTGCCAGAACATCCGAGTGAATACGTAAGTACTCACAAATGAAGTGTGTGAAATCCTTTCTAGAGCCAACATCAAACAATCTCCTAGTTAGTTGACATGTGAGATCCATAATGTGATAAAACAGAGACAAATGTAAAAAACGATGGTTCGATTCATTATGTATCAAACTTGTTCCCAAAGGCAGTGAATTGACAATAGTTTTTGAAAAACCTTTACGAATGTGCCCAACAACTAATTTTCTAGCACATTGACTGTGTATATCTTACAAAACAAATGTGTTTCTGATGAAATTTGATTTTGTGATATAAAACACTCTCGATGTGTCACAAAAATACATTTTCAAGTGACACGTCGATTGATTTTCTAATCAATTTTTCTTTTTAATTGGTGAGATAGTAACTAACCGATTCACTCTTATCGTGCTGTCTGCTTTGAGACATTCTGATAAAGAGAACAGGCAAGTATGATGATTCTGATGGCTGTACATCTGATGATCCGATACTTATACTGGAAATCCTGTCAAGGAGATACATCATAAGACGAACTACCTGAAACACCGAGTTCGGTTCCTTACTGATCAGAAGGTTACTCCCATACCAGACTACTGGTGAATAGACACAGCCATGTTCGCCCACAAGCTTTATTGTTAACTGTTTTATTTCAGGATCAAGTAAAGATGGAGATGGAGATACCTCATTCTAGTGGAGTCAATTCACAACCTCATGCTCACACTTAATGTTTCTAACTAATGACATCATGACAACTGAAACGACCTACACGGCAACTTCCGCAACTCTGAAAGTAATAATCATTATCAAGAAAAGTGTAGCATGTCAGGTCCAAAGGTCACAACATCACATAAGGAAATATTCCACATCAAGGATGAACATTATATTACAGTTGATTATGATCTCAAAAAATTGCTCGAAGATCATACAAACGCCAAAGTAACCAATCTCAAAGATCAATACGTAATCGTACAAAGAAATCAAGAATGAATAATCAAAGACAACGGCTAAAGTGACGGAAGGGTCAAAAGATTTAGACAGCTATAATTTGAACAGTAAAACAGGGGTGACCTCCCATAGGGGGAGAATATTTAGTTTAGGAAAAAGACTCTTCACCCCGTAGAACTGTCTAAGAATAGCATAGTACGGAGAAAGTTGAATCGTAAGCGTATGACTTAAGGTGGTTGGTGCCCGTTCCTATAACCCACATGTTATCCCACACACCATATCCCACTTAGGTCAATAAAACTCCATGTATTAAACACCCCTGTCTAGCCATGTAAGGGTTGGTTGTTCATTTGGTTATACACATACTAAAGGTGTTTTTCTCTCACTAGAATCCTTACTTTCTCTCTCTAGAAATTGGCCAACCCATCATCTCTTGATTGTGTTATGATATCCAATATACTACAAGTTGTTCGACTCAGGTTGTTCGACTTGGGTTGTTCGACTCAGGTTGTTCGACTTGAGTTGTTCGACTCAGTTGTTCGACTTGAGTTGTTCGACTCAGTTGTTCGACTTCAGTTGTTCGACTTCCTCTATTTCAAAACCCAAAAATTTATAAACATAAAAAGACACCCTTTTGATGGTTGTTTTGTAAAAATACTTGTACAACTAGTGTTACTAAATTTATAGGAACAATAAAAATGAGAACTTTAAGGTTTTTTGGCCGAAAAATTTAAAATCAAGATTTTGCTCTTTATAAGGTTTTCAAACACAAAAAATAACAAAAATGATATTTTTCTTGATTCTAAGCTTGTACACCTATATCATAAAGATACTAGATCAAATTTACCAAGGTGTATAATCCTTTAGTATACACAATAGCTTTGAAACCAAAGAAAATATAAGAAATAAAGGAGGATTTTTGCGAGTAAACAAACGAACCAAAAAAATAAACACAAAGACTAAACACACCACTCCATGGCTCTTGATACCAATTAAAGAATATTAGATATCTTTTAACAACAAGAACTAGAGAGAGAAAGTGGGAAGGAATGAAGTATTTTAGAGAGAGAAAGACAAGAACATGAAATGCATAACTATGTGAAAATACAACCAACCAACCACCTCTTCAAGGCATGGAGAGGTGTATTTATACTTACAAATGGCGCGTGGGCTTGGGCTTGCATGGATTAATCCATGGGCCTTTGCTAACTAACTATGTGAGTTTCCAAAAATTGCTTAGCGAGCTAACGACTATTATCTATGGAAGTGACCGACACTTTTGTGTTTCTAACAACTTTGATTACTAATGTTTCAGCAATGATTTAATACACAAACGACGAAAGATACTGAATTCATAAAAACTACGGTGTTGCAATATATTTGTTGGCATCGTTTATGAAAAAGACCCTTTAACATATTCCTACATATGCTTTAGTATATATTTTTTTAGTCGATCTTGGATTGAAGCCTAACTCAATTATGGTTGTATGCTTTTGCAGATTGGATCGTGTCTAAATAAGGTCTTTGAATATGGTGTGGTAAAGAGAGAAGAAAACTTGCAGCCTGCTCTGGAAGTGGAGACTGCGAGACACGCATACATGGGGAATTGGAGAAGAGAAAAGCGGAAAAAAGAAGCACGTTTAACAAGGTAATGGTTTATCATGTTACTAAAGATTATAAAATCGCTTATTGAAGTTGCAAACTGTGAAATACTGCTCTGTTATGGATTTTGTTGTAAAACGAGTTCTTAATAATTAGAATATAGCAGCTCTTAATCACGAGTATCCAAAATTGATTATAAGATCAATTGACTACTAAAATACATGTTAAGATACTAAATTCATAAAAACTATGATCATACAATATATTTGTTGGCATCATTTATGAAATACGTTTTAACAAATTCCTACATATGCTTTTGTATATTTTTTGTCGATCTTAGATTGAAACCTAACTCAATTGTGATTGTATGCTTTTGCAGATTGGACTAGGTCTAAAGAAGCTCTTTGAAGATGGTGTGGTGAAGCGAGAAGAAAACATGCAGCCCACTCTAGAAGTGAAGATCGCGAGACATACATGGGAAATTAGAGAAGAGAGAAGCGGAAAAAACAAGTACGTTTAACAAGGTAATGGTTTATCATGTTATGAAAGATTATAAAATCGCTTATTGAAGTTGTGAATTGAAATATTGCTATGTTATGGATTTTTTATGTAAAACAAACTCTAAATAATTAGTAGAACATAGGTGTTCTTAATCCTGAGTATCCAGAACTGATTATAAGATCCATTGATTACTAAAATACGTGTTGCTTTTGGGGCTGAGATGGGACTGAAATGCGTGGTGATTCCGCGGCTGGAAATAGGGTTAAAATGGGTATTTTAAAAAAAAATCAATTTTGGGGGCGGAATTTGTGGCCTTGAAACGGTGGGATTTAGTGCTTAAATTATGCAGTGGGGATGAAATGAGTGCGTTTTGGGGCTGAAATAGGTGTGTTTAGGGGCTGAGATGGGGGTTAAAATAGGTCAATTTTTGGGCTGAAAATGGATGGGCTTGAACGGGTGGGTTTAGGTGTTGAAAATGGTGCGTTTGGATGCTCAAATAGGTGACTTTTAGGGCTGAAGTGGGGTATGAGGTGGGTGCGTTTTGGGGATGAAACGGACGTGTTTCATGGCTGAGACAGGGGTTAAAATGGGTCAGATGTGGGGATGAAATGGTTGTGGGATTGGGAGCTGAAACAGGAGATGATATGGATGCGTTTGGGTGCTGAACTGGGGGGACTGAATCGGGTGTGTTTGGGGGTTCTAAACGAAAAGGAATACCACTTTAGCAAACTCGGTTAAGAAAGACGAGTCGTCGTGAGCTGCGTCTAACGTGCGTAATTAAGGTGTATCCTGAAAATTCGTTCAGAAATCATCGCGCACGACACTGCATCATTACGTCAGACAAGAACTTGGGATCGATCAGCGTTTGTCACACCCCCAGACGGGGCCTGGACGGAATACGTGTCCGAGGGCGTGACGTCATAACAATCCGAACACAAAGCAATAAAGAATGACCACTAATCATGGACGTTTGAAAAAGTTTACTCGTTGCATAAAAGAAAATAAATTGAAGTTTTACAACCGGTCATAAGAGAGTTAAATGTAGCGGAAGCATAACAAAGTTTTGAAGATGACAACGAGTATTTAATAGATAAGTCTTGAAATTGGCGAAGTCACATAGCACATAGACTCCATTTAGCATCAAGAATCAATCCAAGCTAAGCACTTGAGAAACATGTTTAAAACGTCAACATAATGTTGGTGAATTCATAGGTTTAAGTTAGTACAAGAGTGGACCACAAGATTTCAAAACGCATGCGACTACTATAACAGATACAACATCACATAAAAAGTATTTACTGTTACGCTAAGCTCATGACACCGATGCTAATAAGATAGGACATATCATATCATGCCACATAGTATTCCTGCCCTTAACTGGTGTCCCAAACCAAAGACCACCACAACGCACAACTCACAAACGACATGACAATACGTTTGTTCTTCGATAAGGGGAACCAAATCGGATAGGATTAAAATAGTCCCCAATAATCTATTTACTCACTCGCGCTTCCCATCAACTGGTCCCTCTCCCGGTCGAGAAATAAACAGTTACATTATAAATTTTATAATTTTGGTTTATATTTTAATTTATTGTTTTTTTTATGTCGGGCAGTAGTAAAGTTTGTAAGTAAAACTTAGGCAACACATAAACATGTAAAATTCGCGTAAGGAACTTTTGTCCAAATTTAAAAGCAAACAATGTTTCTCACCTCAAGTATAAAGCATTTGTAAATCGGTAAAAATGTGGGGCTATGAACTCACCTTAACAAGGATAAGCGATAACCACAACAACGATGATAATATAAGGAGGTCTAGCCGCGACCTAGAGTAAATATGGGTTATGCACCTTAGCATTCCGGGCAAAGTAAACAAAGTAAAACAATCTATGTTCAACATTTAAAGCCTCCAAGTTGTTCGCGTTTCATTTAAAGCATCCAAGTGTGTTTGCGTTTTAGTAATAAAAGGCTTAGAAAAATTTACAACATCTCTGATAAATATCGACACTTGCAAAGAGTTACTATTTATAGAAAGTTTATATTTTAGAAAAGTGTTTAGTTTTCAAACGTTAATACCGTCCCCTATATTTGTTAAATTTCCATATTTTCAAATTGTTCTAACTAACCATAATCGCTTAATTACTATGTCCGTTCCGCTAGGTTTTATCAAACTTACTATTTTTAGTAACTTTTACGCTTTTTCTAAAATACGTTAATGACATCTTTAAATGATGCTAATCTATATATACGTGTTACTATATGTTTCATTAGTGTTTAAAAAGTCTAAAAATGTCCGAAAGTGTCTGAATACCCTTTTACTATTCACATCAGCACACTATTCATTGGCTTTTGTCGAAAAATATTTCAAGTTTCATTTGGTTATAACTTGGTCGTTTTAAATCCGATTTTATAGTGCGATATGTGAAAAACTATCTATTCGAAACAAGCTCTTCAAAAACTGCTTTTACGCCTAATGAAAACATTTTTAGGTCACTCAAAACCTCAAAACCATTTCGGGACAGCAAGGGTGTTTTACCGAAACACGACCAAAAATCAACCCAACTCGCATATTAGTGCCTAATCTAACCCAAATCTTTATTCACCAATAACCAACCAACAAAACTAAACCCTAATCCAACCTAATCTCTATTGTTGCAACTCTCATCAACCCTCAATCTCACCAAGAACATGATATAAAACATAAACATTAAGTTGTAACAATTTTTACTTCCACTTTATAAAAGATGACAAAATATTAACTTATTTCTTTTGTAAAAATAACACAAACACATGGATCTTTATGAATAAACATAGATCTATAAAGATAATAGATGAAACTAAGCAAAGATCAAGAAATACTTACAAATCAAGAAGAACAATTAGTGAAAACACAAGATCTATACCCAAGAACTATAAATCTATAAAAACCACAAATAATCTTGCAAACCCTAATTTTATAAATCTTGAAAAAAACTTGAAATTCAACCAACCAATACTTGGATCTACCTTAGGTAACCTTAGAAATGAACTTAGAATGATTGGATCTTAATAGAAATCAAAAGTTATGAATATGTTTGTGTGTGGGTTGTGTGCCATGGCCAAAGAGGGAGAGGAAGAGAGATGTGTGAAAATTTTGTGGCTAGTGAAATGAGTTATAACCCTAAGTTGTGATATCACATGGTATTTATAGGATATGTGTTAGTGTTTTAGGTGAATTTTGGACTAGTAAGTGACCAACACACACCAAAGGTGTTTGTTGTTGGTGGTTCGGCAATAGGAAGGCCACAAGGACCAAATGGGTCAAGTTTTCAAGCTAAAGTTCAAGTAACATGGTCATGGTTCAATATACTTGGTCTTGGTTTTAAATTTCTAGTTAAATGGTCCAAGCTTGTATGTGATGTGTAAGGGATGGCATGCATGCAAGTTACTAGGCAACAAAAATGTCATTTTCCCTCACATGCATGGCAAGGATTCAAATTTTGAGTTAGTGGAGCTTAAATGATTTAATCTCAAGTGTATGGTGACATTGTGGTGGTTTTAGGCGTCCTCATGCATATGGGAGAGGTATGAACAAAATTTTTAGACTTAGGGTATAAGATCATCGGTAACTTGAGTTTACACGAAAAAATTTTGAGTTTCTGAGGTTCAGTTTGGTCAAAAATGCGAAAAACGTAATTTAAGAAATAAAACCCTAAAATTAATATTGGAAGTGATCAAAAATCACAAAATACTCAGAAAAGTTAAAATATCTCATATAATGCCTAAATTAATTAAAAATCGATGCCGGGACGCCTCCGATGACGTTTTTCAGTTTTTACGCGGTTTAACTTCCCGATAAACTGTCAGATTCAAACGTAACGTACAAAATTCAAAATAAATGACCGGAATGGGTCGAAATACTAACCGTGAATTTATGGGACGTGACATCCTTTCCCCGTTTGCCGAAACGTATTACTCCTTTCCAGGGCGATACTTTCAGCATGACCTTATCCCCAACCGGAAACTCTAATGGCTTACGTCTCTTATCAGCGTA